>JARHVA010001786.1:0-165000 GCA_037957365.1 Torreya grandis
CGGTGGGTTGCCAAGCAAAAGCTTGTTCCCAGAAGTATGAGAACTTCCTTAAGGGAGGTCAACCCACTATTTTGATAAAGAGATAAAGGACTGATAAATGACAGAATGCTAAAATAGACTGAAATGATAGCAAACTGAAAGAGAAAAGGAAGCAAAGGCTTACCTGGAAAGAGCTGTCAAACTGGTTGCAGTCGTCGACGTCGGTGGTCGCTATCGGCGTCGGTTGTCGGGTCTGTCGACGTCAGCTAAGTTGCCATCGTCGGTCGGGGTAATGACCGGCGTCGGTCGGGGCAATGGCCTCTAGACGGGTCTGGTCAGGTTCCTAGTCAGGGCTTGGTCTGTGGATGGTCCGGGCTTGGTCTGATTAAGGATGGTCTGTGGATGGGTTTGAGTCTAATTTGAGGCAGTCAGGGGGGTCCTGTGCAGAGATATAGGAGAGTCAAATGGACAGAGAGGGACAGAGAGATAGAGGAAGCCAATCAGGGAGATAGGAATCTGGGTCTGGGTGATAGTCAGAACTGAGGGAAAGAAGTGCTAAATCTAGCTTAGAAATGACTAGAAAGCATAAAGAAAACAAACAGAGTACAACATACCTGTGCCTTGCTGAAGAAGGTGTTGATCTTGTTGCTGATGATGCCGGAGGTGAAGCCCGTTGCTGATGAAGAATCCCTGTTGTTCACTTGCAGAAGCTTGCTGTGTACCTGAGGGAGAGAGTCAGATTGATTGGCAGAGAGGTCAAGTGAAAGGACTGATACAAGGGTCTGATGCGAAGGTTCAAGAGTCGGGATGCCAGAGAGAAAACGCAGAGAGGCGAAGAGAAGCCAAGAGAAAGAAAGAACGGTGAAGAATCCGTTATGAAAGGTGCCGACGTTGGTTATGTCACCGACGTCGGTCGACGGTTGATCGACGTCGGCGGCTGAAAGGTCGGGGAAAGGCTAAAAATAGCCTTCTATCCGTTTTCCAGCCGCCAGGTCAAATGAATGCGAGGATGAAACGGTCGACGGGGGTTAAATGGGCGAGTGAAGAGATTGGAATGGGAGTCTAAGGCATTAAATGGCCATGTGGGGAATGAAGGGGATCCGAGGAGGGTATCCTAGGGTGGCGAGGTGGCAAGGAGAGGGAAAAAAATGGACTTATTAATTAAAAATAGATGATTATTTTCAATTAATAAGACCTAGGTAGGTTAGGGATAGTCGAAGTGGCAAGGGACCAAGGGGAGAGAGAAAGACCAAGGGTTAGACACTTTTTAGGTGTCTACACTATCGAGTTTTAATATCTCTGAGTGCACACCCTAAGGGGTGCACCATGAAAGGGGGTGGGCAGACTATTGGTACTTCATAGGATTATTGTCCCTTTTGCCACTTGTTATCTACATACTTGTCTCCTAGAAACCATTCCCCTAAGCTTGTTCTTATATTTTGTGCACTCTTTAATCATTTCCCACTTTTTATCCCCATTTTCCTAGCCTTAACCCCATTTAGATTATTTATAGTACTAGGTTGACTAGGTCAACCCTATACTATTTTGTGTAAAATTAATTTAGGGTCTGGGTCAACTCTTGGCTAACCTAACCAATGTCCTAGTGAATTTTTGTCCATAATAGTACTAGGTTGACTTGGTTGACCTTGTTTATCAAAACTTTTAAAAGGGATTAGGGTTAAATCCACTTATATATACATGATCATTTCACCATTATTTAGAGAAGATAAGAAGTAAGATCTATTATGCATATGCATATCTACCATTTTAATTGAGAATCAAGCTTAGGGTTTCATAATTTCTTTGGAGATATAGATCTTTTCTTATGTATAAGTATTTTGGATACATTGATAAGTTATGTATCCTAGCATTGATTTATCTTTGCCATTCGTACATACCACAATAACCTCTTGAAAATCACCTTAGCTAAGGGAGAGATTGAGGTTCAATGGGTTTGTCTTTAAAGGTAAGTATTCCTAAATTTCTTCCTCCTTTGTAAGAGTAGATAGATATGCATTTATACTTTTATTCCATGCATTATGATTACATATACATTAATGTGAGTATCTATCTCTTATGCATGTTTATTTTTGTTGTTTCTTACCCCCACTTTGTGCCACAAGCTTTGGTGTGCACTATATTAGACTTTAATTTACTTTTTATTAGTTTAGTGAAAATAAAAACATAGGTCTTAGGATTATTACATGATTTTTATTGAATAGAGACTTTTAAACACTCCCTAGTATTATTTATTATGGTAAGAGATCCCCTGATTAGGTCCAGCACATCCCTATATTGGTCATGTTCCTGATTATCTAATGTATCTCCAATTAGAAGTGTAAGTATGACCTATCTTCTCTGAGTTAGGATTGACTTATAGACATGTTGCCTTTTTTTTTACATACACAGTGCACAAACTCAAGTTGGAAGTAGTTACCACTGCACAGTAGTAACAGGCACCTGAGCAACCATAAGTAAAAACATAGTAGACAAAATAAGAAGAAGAAAAACTATAGCTACAATAGTTCCGTAGCTCTTAGAATATCCCTTGGGAGGAGTTTGGATTTGGGATGCCTGAATGTTGGTGCTCAGTGTACCACCTTTTTTCTCCCCCTTATGACAATGCCATGATTGAACCCTTCAATGACTCAAATCACCTTGGAAACACTCCCCCTCAAGTAAGAAGCATCACTAGATGTCTCCAAGCTCCCACTAAAGAAAAAACTCAAGGGCACAACAACATTCTAGGAGTTTATTATGTATAAGGCTACCTCTTTATAGAAAAAAAGGGATCAATATAAATTGGAGAATGTCAAGTTGAAATATCACCTCCATGAAGTTGCCAAGCTTATTTAGGATGCCTACCCAGAATTGGTCACTTGATAAATTAGGGATGAATTCATGTCTAAATAATGAAGACTTGAAACTCTAGTCTCTAAGTTTACTAAGGATTGTGCACAACCCATAAACTCCATGCAATCAATATATTGGGCTAGGATGTGAAGACTAAGGTTGTGACACTCATCACTTTATTGGAAGAGTATCAAGGCATGGTGGACACTATTACCCTATAAGCACAATAGGTCATGTACAACTTGTTGGATTAGAAGTAGTAATTAGATGATTCTTTATCTAGTTGTCATGCATACTTTACCATGGCCATAACCACCAAGGAAATTATGTTTAGCCAGACTACCTTCATGGATGAGAATGATAGATTAATTTAGGAGTTACTCAATTCTAGGTATAATGTGCACAACAAAATCCTCAACAAGTAGAGTCATCTTTTACATAGTTCCTTCATCGATATCTAAGCTCAACATCACATAGACAAACTAGATTACCTGAGTGGCAAAATTCAAACTAGGGTTATCAACACCAAGGCATCCATGAGCATCACTAATGAAATATATCTCAAAAAAATCGTTGGATACCATACACTATTGTGCACCCTACTATAGATGAACCAAGAAGTCATGTTAGATTGGTATGCTTACAAGACCGATCTCTCTCCCTTTTACAGTGATGTTACCTAGATTTTCAGCACACCTACATACAAGACAGCATTACAACTCTAGCAAATCATCACTTTATATAACACTACATAGTCTCAATTTAAGGAATCTTTAGGTTAGTCATCATCTACATCCATACCACCTCCATTGGGTTAAATACTATGTAGAGTATGAATTTTATAAAATTTTGTATAAGCATTTGTTTTGGGGATGAATTAGTAAGAAAATTGGGCCCAGGTTGGTTGAAGACCCTAAAGGGAAGCTACCCATTTATGCCATCCAGTTGAAAACTCAAAAGGGTGGTAAATTGGTATGATTCTTAGTTAAAAACCTGAAAGGGTGTCTAAGTAGTGCATAAGAGGGGAAAAATAGAAATGGCACCTTGAATGATTACTATGACTATGATTAGTCTAACCACTTCTTCTACACTCTACTCACTTGTGTAATTTCATAAGATCCCATGAAATTTTCGTAGGATATAAAAATTTAAGTCTAGGAAAGTGTTGGGAGAAGAAGTTGGATTGTAAAGTTGCATAGGATATTTGTCTAATATTCATGATTTATGTACTCATTTTGTCATGTATAAGTTTATATTGTCTTGTAATAGGTTAGAATATGAATATACTCCACTTTTGGTACCAAATATGAGAATAATATGAATATTCATAGATTGCAAATGACTATATATACTTATGTTTGTAAGAAGAATAGAGTTTCACTTTTGGAGAGATCAATAGAGACTATCTAGTTATGGCTACCTATGATTTATTACTTTATTCCTTGTGTGTGTTATCATGTCTAATGTTTGATTACTTTATATTTAACTTAATATGGATACTTCGGTTATGTTAATGAATTACTATTTGTTCTTACTTTCTACTTAATGCATGATAATTCATACTTGTTATGTTTCTATTTTCTAACCTTTTGTCTAAATACGATGTACTATCTTGTGTACTAAAGTATAACCTAGATATCCTCATCCTTATCATGTCTTAATGCTTAAGTAACCTCTACTAACAAGGATCTATGCAAATTCTATCACATTAAGCAACACTTCTCCACACCCTATTATCCCCAGGGGAATGGACAAGCATTAACCACTAATAAGACTCTTCTTAAGATTTTAAAGAAAATAGTCAATGATGTAGGTATTAAATGGCATTTAAAATTATACCCTACACTTTGGTCTTACAAAATTAGTGTTCATACACTTATTAGAGCTACTCCATACTCTTTATTCTATGATACAAAGGTAATCTTACCTGTAGAAATGGAAATCCCCTCATTATACATCTCTTTGTGGGG
This sequence comes from Torreya grandis, assembly GCA_037957365.1. Lineage (NCBI taxonomy): Eukaryota > Viridiplantae > Streptophyta > Pinopsida > Cupressales > Taxaceae > Torreya > Torreya grandis. The sequence goes on from JARHVA010001786.1 coordinate 4,803, forward strand.
CATCATTACTAATCATAATATTAGATAGGATAGGCTACAAGATCTAAAAAAATTTGATGAAAAATGTCAAAAAAATTTGAATCACCTTTCGGCATATCAAAATAAGCTAAAATGCCAATATCACAAAAAGATCCAATCTCAAGAATTTAAATTCGATGATCTAGTACTTAAGGAGAATCAAAGGAACACTAATTTAGACCAAGACAAGAAGGGAAAATTTGAAGCAAAATGACTTTGGCCCTATATAATTGTTGCAATATTTAGATCAAGATCCTACAAATTAAGCACACTTGAAGGTGATGAGGTTGATGAACCTATTAATATCATACATTTGACACATTTTTATAATTGAAAGGCTCTAAACACCTCCATCTATGAGTCCCTACTCTTGGGGGAATATCCATTCCCATTACACTTCTCCCTTTCATTCTATTCCATTCCATCATTTCCAACTGACCCTGGTCTTAAGATTGGGTGTATATTACATGCTTGCATAGAATTAGGAGATAGGTATTTCAAGTTGGGTTAAGGCATTGCTAATCATGAGAGGGAAACATATGTTGAGGATTTTTCCATAATATTTCCATCCACTTTTGATATATCCTCCATCCTATTTATGACACCCTAATGCAAAGCCTTATCACATCCTTCTTGATGATTATGTCTCCTAATAGCCTCAAGTTGCATCCATCCTTATCTATCCTTATCCATTCCTAACCACTGATCCATAAGACCCCACTAATCTCACCATTATTTAAGGGTCATACAATATTATTACTCCAATATGTATCATGCACTCTATAATTGAATCTTGATCATTCATTCTAGGCCCCACTAATGGTTGTTTCTAACTAGATTGGATCCTTGTCTCAGTCATGATACAAAACACTTTTGGGCACAATTCAACCCATGCACATATTTCACTTTTTTATTAAATCCATTATAAATAATCACCTTATGTTATTTATTAAACTCACATGCATAAAAATTAACCATCATTACCTTAGTTTATTTTGTATTCCATGATGTTTATTATTTTTATTTTTTTATATGTATGAATGTGTGTCATATTTTGTTAAGTCATTAAGTCTTGTAAATATTTCTCATACTTATTAAAATGGTATTGTTCTTGTATTTTTTTCTTTTTGATCAAATAGGAACAAAGGTGGTCTAAGTGACTACCTAAGCTCAAAAAATAGGGTAAGTCACTCAAAAAAAAGTTCTCACGCACCATGATTTCAATATGCCCTTGACTACTCTCATGTCATTTGTCACACTTTTACTCACACATGAAATAACAAATTGGATTGCCTACATCTCTAATTGATTCAATTCCCCCCATCCCATCCCCTTAATCAAACCACTATCCACCCTAACCATCCTAACCTACTATCCCATTCCCACCCATCTCCTTAGTGCAGGAGGATTTTTGCCCAACAATAATTTGTGAGACACAAAATTTTTAAAAATGGATTATTTTATTATCACATTGATAATAAATGTTACATGTCATTTTTCACTCTCTCTCATACACAAAATCATTTCCATTTCATTTTACCATATAATTTAAAACATCTCATTGTTATAATACAATCACATCACATCAATCCATAATTACTTAGCATAACATAATCACATAATAATCATATGTCCATCACATCATCATCAACATCATATAATCAAATGTCTAAACATATAACATTAATCTCTAATAAATCACTCATATAACATCATAAACATAATCATCAAATCATATAACCATCACATAAATCATATATGACTAAAAATAACATCATCTATCCAAGACATGATCCTAATACAACAACATCACAATGCATCACATCATATATCACAAAAAATATCATAATAATATGTATATAATAGTCCATAATGTCCACATGAAATCAATGTCAAAATATATCAATACAAAATATGGCCCCCAAGGGCATTAATGTGCTACAATATACAAATATCCATCCTATAATACAAGTCTCATATATTTTGACTATGAATTAGGTGGTTGCTTGGGAGGTTGGTGCATGGACTATGAAGAACTACCTCTGAATGTAACTACATGTTGCTTGGGTGGCACTACTACCTTATATAGGTCTCTATAGTATTGAACCTATCATGTCAATTGTATGATCTACCTCATCACCCCTGTCATCCCACTTGATATCATAGATTCATCTCCCTCTTCCTTGGACCTCTCAACCACCTACACCTCTCCCATCAAATCCCTCACCTGAGTCTATAACTACCCAATCTGACCCTATAAAGTTATAATCTTGACATCTCAAATTTAGATTTAAATCTATAATGCCACTATCTAGGCATCTTTACTATGGATGTGTCCCTTTAAGGTATTCACCTACACCTATAACACTATGATTTGTCCATATGCATTAGTTATCCCCTTATACTAACTATCCCTTTAAGTGTGCACTAATCCTATCTCTCTTTGTCATGATCCGTATAATATCTGAGACATGGACCTACACCTCTCTCCTAAACCACTTCAATAATGTTTGTTCATCATTTGTTAAGGGTGGCCATGATGGCCTTGCCTCATCTCCACCTCCGTTCCCTCCTGCTTATACCCCATTCCATCTAGCTTATCCTAAAGCTATTGTCTGACCCCTATATGGGCCTCCAAGATCTCCCCCATCCATATCCATAACATCAAGACCCCCCTGCCCATCTTATATATCCTATACTAGGGCCTAGACTCTCCTCCCTCATATCTTCCCAAGTCTAACATGTGCTTGTATAAGCCTCTGCACATCCCCTCCTCACTCTAGCATGTTGTATCAATAACCTAAGTGTCTACCTCTATGTCTACCAAATTCATGTACATTACTATAACACCAAGATCTAAGATCAGTGTCTAGTAATCCCATGTTAATGGAGTAATTCTCTCATAATCTACACATGTTAGTTCCCTATCTACTAGTATCGCCCATTGAATCCTCTCCCTATCTATATGGGAAAATAGGTTCTCCTCACTCGGCACATCCTATGGTCTCCCAAACTACTGCTATACCCAATAAGGTATGTAATGATCAATAACATAATCCCTACATCTTATGAGATGAACATTTATCAACATATATTGGGTAACATCTACCTCTTTAGCCCATCTAAACTGCACCTATCTATATGACATCCATATGATGTGCTCTAGCTAAAAACTATCTAATGAATGCCTATAGAATCAGATCTCTCCTACATGAGATCTATCTGCCCATAGAATAATATACCATCCAAATAATATGGGCTCATGGGGTTGTAATTCTACATGTGTACCCAAGGGATGATCTATATCTATATGCTCCCAACTCCATATCTACAATAGTAGCGATGAACCCAAACTTGTAGCTCCCCTATACACTCCCATGTGTAGCTCTTGATATAAGTGTGCCAATACCACTAGACCCTAGGTAAACACTCAATAGTCTTGTACCATGTTTAAAACCATTTCTCCTAAACCCAAGTGGAACCACTTTCTACTTTTGTTTGATAAGAGTATGTCAGTCACAAGATGCATCACAACCAATGTCAACATGTTAGTAGTACCCTCCCTCAAACACCTATCCATGTCTACCCATGCATCTCACACCTCCCCTCTAGCCTCTATATTTTCACACTAAGGGTTTGTGACCACCAATATATCATGTGCCCTCGCATAGGTAGCCAAAAAATCTAAAACATTTCTTATAGGGTGATAATCATCTCTCTTATCACAAAGTGAAAGGTACTTATCTCCAAATGCCACCTCTCCACCAAGGTTGTGATCAAAGCTCTCTCAATCCATACTACTAGCAAGTTCATGATATAATAGAAAAGAATCAACTCCAACATGTTGTATTCCTCTGGTGTCAATAACTGCATCTCATGCAAAACCTAGAGACACTGTAGTCATGATGCCATCACTCCTAACTCCTCTTACACCAATCATGCACCTGATCACATTATGATCATCTCATCACATCTATCCCTATCCTATCTTGTCTAATCATCCTAACACATTATCCAAACCATCTATTCATTCCCTTACCCATATACCCCATCAATTAAAATCCCCTTCATCTCATTATCCTAATCCCATTTATCCCCCAATATATTGTACCTACCATATCCATCCCTCTTACGTATCCTATCTTACCTTAATTTAATTATCCTAATTGAATCCACCCTAAACCCTTTTCACTCCTCTATCCTAAACCTATCAACCCCATTTCCTAATCTATTTCACAAAAATCCTATCCATCCTAACCTACATCCCAAGTCCTTATCACTATCCTTCAGACAAAAATCACCTAACCCCTCCCATTCCTCTAACCTCCATCCTAATATCTCCTAGCCTACCTACTTACCCTAACCAAATCCTATCCCCACTAACTCACTCACGCTAAGTCCCTACCTTCCCTAACTCACTCCTATCTATTACCAATTCCCCCAAGTTTGTAACCTAATTTCTCTACCATCATCCTATTCCTATCCACCCACTCACCCTCAATCCCTAGCCTAATTTCTCTACCATCATCCTATTCTTATCCACCCACTAACTTAATCCTAACACCCCCTAAGTCCCTAGCCTAACTAACTTCATCCTATCCACCCCCTTATCTCCCCCTAAATCCCTATCCTAACCCATGTCATCTTATCTAACCACTTCTTAAAAATTAACCTTACCCAACACAATACCTCTAATCATTAATTAACTCTTACTCATGAAAATAGAAATATCATGACTTGAGTTCTATGGTTTTGCATAACTATGACTATAACCTCTTGATTATGTAAAATTTCAATTCACCCCTTATGATATTGTAATATCAATAATCACTCCTTATGGTATTGTAATACTATGAATCACTTGCTGGTGTATTGTAATAACACAATTCACGATCACAATATCACAATTCACAGGCACATTATTTCTACTGAGGGTATTGCCCTCAATCGTGGAATTGTACCCACATAATGTACAATAAAAAATGAGGAACTAAATGCAAAAAATACAAAATTACTATTGAGGTATTATTTAAAAATTATTAATGTATAATGTAATTATTGTTTGGTAAAGGAATAATACATTAATATCTTATAGTTAGATTTATTATTTAATAGAATTATTGCTAATAACAATATATTCATATTTAGCTTGGTTGGATAATAGGGAGATTTTGGAGGAGATTTACTTTCCCAAAATATAGGAATGATATTCCTATATAATCGTATCTCCAGTATGATTTAAAAATGCAACAGAAATAATAGAGTGAGAATAATATTATCTCTGTGTATTCATGAGTTCTATATGAGTTATGATTTTGTTGTGTTTGACTCTGATTTACTCCAATATCTAGTTTCAAATTGGATATGATCAAGGATATTAATGAGTATGGGGTAGCTATGTGTAAGAGTCATTGTCATCTTATCTTCATCGTGGACCTGATTTGGTGTTGTGCTCTAAGTTTGTGGTTTGAAAATGGGTTTTTTAATTCTATCATAGTATTTATACCTATTAATCAATCTTGGGATATGAGACTATTCATATTTGTTTCTTTTTGCATGTTCTTTATTGACTCAACTACATTAATTTATAGAGTGCTTTAGATCTTTACTATGATCAATTCTACTAGTGAAATATCTAAATACTAGTTATTTACCAATGTGATATTCTACAAATTAGACATTTGTTTGTTTGTTATAACTGATGAAATATGAGCAAAAAATAACAATCAGTTATTATATCATTAATGCTTAGTGTGTATCCCTATGTGTTCATATTTAGTCATGGATTTTTTATTTGCATTGCTTCTACCAAATTGTCTATGTCTCAATTTTTCACAATTACCTCACCAATTTGTCCATGCATCACTTGATTTGGAGGTAAGTTCATCACTCCATACCTTAAGCTCCAACCTACATCAAAAATGAATTTGGCCATAACAAATCTACATCGTGCCAAGTATCACACTATGGAGAAGTGTCTATTAAATGGATTCAAAAGTAGCATGCTCAGTCAATAGATGTCATATATTACTAAAGTTATTTGAGATCCATTTCTCCATGATTGTAGTTTTTAGAGACTCCCTTGACATTTCAAATTCACTGTTAATGCACAAATACTACATCAAGGTATTATGATATTTTTATCCAATGTGCTTCCTTCTCCCTTGGCTACTACATGATATTTAGTTTAAGTCCTTGTCACATTGTCATCATATTTTGATTCATTGACTCATAACCATAGAACATCTCTCACATCATTCTATCAAGATTCAGTATTAAGTAGGTATTCTATGTGTTGTAGTTAGATGTCATGGTCATAGTGGTTTCTTAGTTTAATGTTAAGTTTTTAATATAGTGTTGAAATTTGATATTATTAGTGTCTTAAAAGCTTAATTAGTAGAGAGACAATGTGATTCATTATAATCTTAATAATATTTGAGTATTATATGTTGATATTAAGATTCAAAATAATAGTATTTCGTTTCTAAATTTCAAAGTTGTCAATTTTGGGTCAAAATTTGTCATATATTAAAATACAATATTTGAGACTTGTTATTAGTCTTATTTAGGTGATTATTAGGAAAATTTTCTCATATTATTTATACAGATGAATTATTAGTGTAAGTTGGCATCCTTAGTATGTCAAAATTATGAAAAAATCATATTGGTTAAAATGAGTAAAAGAGAAAACAAAAAGAAGGTAGAATAAATTGAAAATAACTTCAGCATCTACATATTTAAGGTACTAAAGTAGGTGTACCTAGATGTTGATATTTATACTAAAGGTATGCATATAATGAAATCCTTCTTTAACAATATCTTCGATAAATTGTCTCAAGAGGCATCCATGCTCGCTCATCATAACAAGAAGCCAACAATTACATCCAAGGAAATCTAGATAGTTATACATAGTGTTTTTCCATGAGAACTTTCTAAACATGCCATTTCTAAAGGTACCAAGGTTTTCATTATTTTTATCATTTCTTGAGTAAGCAGCTTCTTCAATTGGAGGTCAGAGGTAATGGAGATAGGAGGATTTTTATGCCTCTCTTTAGCCACTAGAAATGGAGCCACTTTCTAATTTAGTGGCATTTTTCATTTCATTTATGTGGTGTGTTTGTTTTTATCATAGTTTGGTGTCAATAAGAACATAAGTTATATGCTTATTAATATTTTTCATAAGTGAACTATATATTCATATGTAACCTTTTTGAAATGTGAAAATGATGAGAGCTAGAATCTATACTACACATTGTGACGTGGTTTATGGTAAGCCACTTATAAAACCATTGCTTTATGGTTTCTGGTTAGCCACTTGTGAAATCACTATTTTAGTTGCTGGTTAGCCATTTGTAAAACCATCAGGTATTTTGGTTTCTAGTTAGCCACTTGTAAAACCATTGTTTTGGTTGTTGGTCAACCATTTGTAAAAACATCATGTAAGGTTTGTCACTATCCTCTGAAAACCACCAAGCCATGAGTCTAGGTGAAGATATGGGAGAGCTATTTTCCCCATGTTCATATTAAGCAGGTGTAGAATAGGATTAATAATTTTCACAAGGGGGTGAATGTTGAGGTATTGTGTAAACATTATTAATGTATAACATAATTATTGTTTGATAAATTAGTAATACATTAATATTTTATAGTTAGATTTATTATTTAATATAATATATTATTAATAACAATATATTCATATTTAGCTTGGTTGATTAATAGGAAGATTTTGGAGGAGATTTAGTCTCCCCAAATATAGGAATGATATTCATATATAATTATATCTCCCGTATAATTTAAAAATGCAACAGAAATATTAGAGTGAGAATAATATTATCTCTATGTATTAATGAATTCAATATGATTAAGATTTTGTTGTGTTTGACTTTTATTTACTCCAATAATTACAATGCTAGGGCTTAACTGTATGGTGGTAGCCCTACATCGGGCAACCTCTAGAACTCTTTGACACTCTCTCTATGATATAATGTGTACGGGATGTAGTCCATGGTTTTAACTCTAGAGCACTAAACTCAATAAGGATAAAAGTAAAAATGACCCTTTCACCCCCATTTTTCCTATTTTACCCCCCTCTTTTAGCTCTCTTTTCCCCCTTGTCACCCTTTTGAGCCTTGACATACCCATTATCCTACCCTATCAACTAATTTTGCTCTCTAAATCCCATTTCCTAACCCATTTAATCATCCTTAAGTCTTTTGAGGCATGGTCTTCCATATCCCCATTCTCTATCCTAATCTTGAGTCAGAACTATATCAGCCTAATATCTCATAAGATTATGTATGCAAACTTGGTCACAGTTTTGTGCTCAGGGTTAGCTTAGCCACTATTAACCTCCAATCCCATCCCATCCTAGATGAGTCACTCAACATTATTACATAATTTTAAGATATATATCTCACATAAAGTGGCTTATTATCACTCATCATATGTCAATTGTCATCTATAGGCTTCTAATCATCCTTGGCATGTGTCCTTTTTATGGGAATTATCATCAGCTTGTGGCTTATCTCATCTCCCTTTCCCTAAACAATGTCTACATCTTAGGAATATAAGTCTTATCATCTCAATTAATCAACATTCTTTTTAGACATTGATCATTGTCTAAAACTCATCTTTTGAGGATAAGCCCCTTTATCCCATAGCACTTATGCTTTGAGAATCTCAATTGTATCTACATGTAGACACCTCAAAACTGCACAACAATATTTTTTTATGTCATCTTGAACTATGGAGCTTTAACTGATTCTTCATCTAATGGACCACCTAGTCTACTAGAAATATTTTATAAATTTATTATGTTAAATACCCCCTCCCTAAACACATCACTTAAATCATGACATTTTTACCCATTTGCTCATGGCCCCTCAACTGTCTCTAGTTAGGGTAACCATCGATGGTTGACCCTAATTTTAGATGGTTGAGGTCACCAAAACTTGCCTTAAGCATTTATAGCTTTATTCAAGATTAGTATCTTACTTAATGGAAACTTGATTTAAAACTAGCTTATAAAAGATAAATAAAAATAGTCAACTTCATCCCCTCCTAACTTAGCAACTTTCCCTCAAGCTTCCCTCTCCTTACTTAGTTGTTTTGTGCTATAAATATAGGGCTCTTGGGAGAGTTATACATCCATAAATTTACATCTAGATTCTCTTATTCTCTTTGTTAATGCATCCAAGACCACAAATCTCTATCCATGTGACTATTGAAGGTAGGAGTACTATTATGCTATTCAACCTTTTTCATATTTCAACTATCATCCACTTGACATCATACATGTATCTTTCATTTGTTTTTGGTGTTTTCACCCTTTATCACAATTTACTATCTTGATTTGTTCACCTTCACACCTATACATAGCCTCAAAACTCCAATTTCACCCTCTACCCATTAGTCACAAAATGTGAACTCCATTTCTATACCTTAACCAACTCCACATAGGTAACCATATCCGGTCATTCTAACTATCATCGATTACAGCAACTATCATCGATTACATAACCATCACCAGTCAGGCCAACCATCACTAATCACCCTGACCATCGATGATCATTGTCATAAAAAATAATATATTTCCATTTTGGACCCTTTTGACACCCCACTAGATCCTCTTCTAGTTTATAATCTATTTACAGACTCTATTCTAATTTTCTAGACCTAACCTTGGTTCACAAGTATACCATTTATTTTATTACACACTTACTTTCCAATCATTTAAATGTAATTATATTTATTATATCATTTTTGACTTAATTGACTTAAAAGTGGATTGATAACCTCTTATAAAGCCTTACGCTTCTCGAATCTAGCATACACTAGGCAATCCACTTAACCAACCATCTAACAAATCCTCTTCTAGTTTTCTTATGATTTGTAGGTAATCCTCCCTAACCAAAGAGGATTTCCCACATTCATCCAGATTAATGCACACATTCTACCAGGTATTTATCTACACACCATAATACTCACTTTCTTTTATTTACTTTTGAAACTAAGAAACGAAGGAAACAAATTGAAACATTTTGGCACGCTCAGTGGGACCTTAGTTCCCTTTCTTCCTTAATTGTTTACTCATCGAATGAAATCATTTGTTTTTGGGATTAAGAATTAACCATTTGCATTCATAGATTATTTTTTTTATTTTATTATATCTAGTAACTTAGGAGGCAAATTAATCTTATCATAGTATTTGCACTTGTTATCATACACAAAACCAAACCATAAAATAATTTACATATCAAAACAATACTTGAAATAAGGACCATCCAAGATTTCATCACCTAGAAGCAACCTTACCCTCTCTCAGCTATCCCACTTGGATTTCACCACCAAGGAGAGAACCAACTTAGCTCTCTAATTGAGTATAAACTTTAGACTCAGTATATCTTGGCTAATCACCAATATCCTTATCACTATGGGATTGTGAAGTGAGGGGGTAGGCCCCAACACCAAGCCACGTACAAAATTTCAACATAGATCTTCCTTTTGAGTACCTAAAAAACCTAAAACCATCCTTAGACTTCCTTGTTAGTACCCATTTTTCAAACCAACCTCCATTATCACACTCTTTAAGGCATAATCCAAAAGCGATTTAAAAGTAATCTTAAGGTTAAAATGCACTTTTGGTGTATGTATTGATTACTTTGAATTCATTTTGGGTTTGCTCTCTATTTTAGGTGTGAATGTCACAATAACATTCCTTGTTTTCTCATATGGTTTTAACCAAACAACAAGTGAGAGATCAAAACAACTAACCAACACCTTATTCTGCATCCATGGATTATACCTAAGATGTTGACAAATCTCTTCACGCTTTACCTCACCATTCTCTTTCACCACCATCTCCTTATAGAATCCCAATCATATCTGAAGGAGATCTAGACTTTACTATCTTTATTAACAATAATCTAGTTGCTTTAAAACATTACGTCAACACCTTGCCTCACCTTACCCCCCTACTTTTGTTCCTTATTTTGATCCTTGTCTTGGCATGCCATCCCACCTTATGGTAGGGACCACTTCAACCCAACCATTGACTCAAGCCTCTTCCAATATCGCATCCACCCAAAATCAAACCAACCTTTCCCCTTCCAACCAGACACCTCCTATCACACCCCATGTGAGTTCAACCCTATCATTAGTCACCTACATCCCATCTACTGTGGTACTATCTTTCACTCTAGCTTCTATCTTCCCTTCAATCACAACTAATCCCTCGACCACAATCCCACTTCAAAACCTAGTACTCTCCATACCTCAAAACCTTGTTCCAATCATCACCAGGGTAACTACCCAACCTCAACCTCCCCAAATTCCTCTTACCTCAACCATACTAACCACATTCTTTCCTTAACAAGTGCATATGAAAACTTACCAATATGTCCTTAACCCATAATGGTACATACCACTCTCCACCCAACCTTTCATACTAAGAATTTCTTATGTATCACCATCTCAACCCCTTGGCACCACTTATCAGTATGTGACTTTTTTGGTACCATTTGTTGCCTATTAAGACATTGCCACAAGCTAACCCCAACAAAAAGTACCTCTTAATTATGTGGCATCTCAACCCCAACCTGATCTTAATCAAAATGCTCATGGACAAAAAGACTAATTTGGAGTCATCCATCTCCACCTCAACCAATCTTTTATCTTATGACCAAATTTTTAATAAGCCTATCCACCCCTTTGTGCCCATCCATGATCATCCTTCTCAATAGGAATTTCCCAAATTTTCTAAATTCCAAGGTAAAGATTATCCTCAGCAACACCTAAGATATTTTTTTCATGCTTTATACTTGATCACTTATGATTATGCTCTCCTCCTCCAAACCTTTCCCATGTCATTATCTATGGCCACCCTTGATTCGTATAGTGCCCTTCCCACTCATTCCGTCTTTTCTTTCTCTCAATTAGCACAAACCTTTTAAGAACACTTTTCAGTAAACATATCTAAAAAGGTTTCCATATAGACTTATACTCCAAAAAATTTGAAGACAAATCCATTGTTGATTTCATTTCTAGATGGAGGGGCCTCATCAATAAACTCATTTTCCTATTACCCCAACTTGAGTTAATCAAATTATTCTCATGAGGGTGTACTAAACACATTTTTCCAACTCTCTAAGTCCAAACCTTTATGACCTTTGATGAAGCATTCACTATGGCCCACAAATTGGAAAACCATGCTATTGATGAAGGGATGTTGAAGCTTCAAAATAAAAATTCTAGTTTCAAATCCAATAATTCATCCTCCACCAAAACCACAAACCCAACTAGTTATAAAGCAAAAACATCAACACACTTGATTTTTCTCAAAACCACACCTCTTCCAACCATCAACCAAACATCTCAAACCAAAAATCCTTCCAATCACTAAAACCATACCCAAAACTAGCCTCCTTCAAAACCATTTACCTCGATTGGGGAATCCTATTCATTGGTGTTGGAAAAACTACTTATAGCCAATTTAATCCAACTTCTACCCATCAATCCCCATCAATAATTTGATACTTCTCACCCTCTTCTTGGGTGGTACAATGAGAATGATCATTGTGATTATCATCGAGTTGTTAGACATGATACCAATAGATGAAATACCTTTAAGAGCATTGTCTAAGACCTAATTGATAAAGGGGAGCTTGTGTTTAATATCCCAAATACACCTTCTAACCATTGTTTTGATATTTTATTAGAACCATTCCAAATCATCCACCTCTAACCCAACACCATGAAGTCCAACTCAAATGTTCCAACTCACATGAGGCACATGTAATTAATATCATTATTAATGTGCCCAATACTAAATAAGTCATCACCTCTATCACCCAAATAGATTGAAACAACCCACCACCTATTCCTTTCGATTCCAAAATAAAGGAAGTAGCTACCCCTTTCGCTTCCTTGGATGAAACCACAATTCCATCTACCCCTCCTATGATGGAAATACCCAAGGATATAACCACTTCATCAACCATTTCATCCACTCCTCCAAACCTAATAAAAGAACCGCCTAATTCTTTAGACAACCAAATTAAGGAAGAATCTATACCAACCATTCCACTTGAAACCATTACCCTTACCACACCAATTACAAAATTATTTTTACCTCCCTTGGAAACCATTTCTAAAGAGACCATACCCCTACTTACCCAATCATTACCTTTGAAACCTTCCACCAAGAATAAAACTAAAACAACTCCATCTTCTTCCCCAAAAGGTTTGTGCTTTGAAACTAATGATCAAAGAACATGACCAATTTATAAACCCTTTTCCCAACTGGTTCAAAGTTTAGAATTTACCTCCCAGCCTAACTTTGATAAATCCATCTTTTGGCATCAGCTTGGACTCCTATATCAAAATAAAATTGAAACTTCTACTTCACTTGAGTCCACTCTCAAGCCTATTATTACAACTTTACCAACTACCCCTCCTAAAGTCACCATATAACCATCTCAATTACCCCCACCTAAAATTTTCAAGTCACCCTATGCTACTTTTATCAGGCCAATCAAGATCTTGGGGATCCTTCACATGCCCTATCTTGGTCACCCTCCTTTGAGATTGGAATTTACCATGTCAACCCAATAAAGACCTAATCAAATTAAACCCATTAATAAGGAAGGTTTTCCTAAACCACAACCTCAAGGAAGGACCATACATACTCCTTCACCTTTACCCTCTATTTTAGGACCACATCCTTCCACCATCCCCATTACCTACTCTTCTTATAAGAAACCATCTCCCCTTCTCCCCCTATAACAACCCAATCCTCTAGTTCATAATCATTCCTTACTAACCTTTCTCCATCTACTTTCCCATCTATTAAACCCTCATCATCTATACCCCCAATTCCTAAACCAATTATAACTAATCCAATTCTTTCTAAACTACCATCTAAGCTTAATATACCAACCATACCTCCTATAAAGAAGTCTTTGCCCAATAAGGTTCCTACACCAAAACTCAAAACTCCACCACCTCTAAAATATTTATCAAAATTTTATGCAACTATTTTACAAACGCTCCTACAAGATTCTACCATTAGTTCACCACCAATCAAGCCTTTTGACCCCACTCACCAAAAGCTATTTTGTTTCAATGACAATCTCATTTGTCTCTACCATAGGACCTCTGGGCATGATACAGAGAATTATAAAGCTCTCCAAACTATTTTTCATGTCATTTTAGAGGAGGATGATCTATTAGATGAACCTTATTTAATCCCCTTGCCTCTTTTACCACCTATCCAATCTACCTACCAATCATTTACTTCTCTACTCCTGCCAAGGAGTGAAACAAAGGAATTGAAGCAAGAAACCATCCCATTATTCATACCATTCATATGGTGACTTGGTTTCAAGCTCAACAAAAGGATATGGGTAAATCCATCCAATAAAATGAAGAGGAAAAATCCAAGGCCACCATTCCATGGTCTTACCCTTTAATTCCCCAACCAACCAGCTAAACCCAAACAACTACACCTTCACCTTCACCCTCACAACCACCTAAGACTAGAGTCTCCATTTTGGGAGCCCTTTCTTCTTCTAATGCATCTCCATTCATCCAACACTTGGTGTTAAAAAATATTCACCAAATGCCAGTCAAAATGAGTCTTTAAGACTTGGTTATGACCTCGCCTCAACATCATCAAGCTTTAATCAAAACATTCCATTATATAGAGGTTCAACCAATGATCCCCAACCTCTTTCACCTTTGATTGGAGCCATCCAACATGCTACCATGGTCACCTTTCAAGAATTTAAAATTCCACCCTGTCACAGTGAAGACCTTAATCCCCCTCTTTTTGTCACAATAACCATCAATCATACATGTGTTAAAAGAGTTATGATTGATGGGGAAGTGAGTATAAATATAATTTCCTCTCATGCATATGATCAACTCTAACTACCTAAAAATATCATTTCAAAAAGCTTAATAGTTCTTCTATCATTAAATGATACCTTGGCCACCACTCTAGGAATAGTTGTTTTCCACATCCATTTAAGGCATTAAACTATTTTATGTAGTAGAAGGAAAATTTCAATATAATGTGTTACTCGGTCGCCCTTGGATCCACGCCATGGGATGCATCCCTTCTACCATTCACTAATGTGTCAAATTTGAACATGAGGGACAAGTCATTACAATCAAAACTAATCCAAGTCCTTTTGCTTCTTGTAATATGACATATCAGCCTAATGATGTTCCTATTCCACCTTCACCCTCTTCATAACCAACCTCTAGCCAAGCCACCACATCAATCCAACCAACCAAAACTTATATATTTAATAATGATTAAGCATCCACCAGCTCAACTATTCCTTCATCTCAAATCCTAGTTGAACACCCCTTGGAATCCATGTTCTAGCATCTTACATTAGGGGAATACTGACTTTTAGCTTTGGACACTTTCCATTCTCCACATGAATTTTGGAACCTTCAATATGATCCATCTTATGATCCCAATATCGGTACCCTTATCTCCTTTGGCTTTCCCAATAATATAACATATTTTGTCTATGGGGGACTTGATAAAGCACTCCTCACTCCCACTGTCATACCTTATATCCAACTATTCACTTCTAACTTTTCTTATCTTAGCAATTTAACCTTTGCCCAAGCATACCTTCATCGATGCACTTGGAAAGGGTTTAGTTTTGGCCTCTATGAACAAGGACCCTATAAACTTCCCATAGTCAAAACCCAAAAACCTCATGATTTCTTTGGCCTAGGATACGTTCCCTTAGAAGAACCCACATCACCAAAACCAATTATCACCACTATTGATGAACTCTACCCTCACCAACCCCACTTTTCCAAACTAATGAACCTATACCTTCACCAATCCCACTTTTCTAAGAACCTATACCCTTATCAACCTCACTTTTCCAATTTGAAGAATGTTTACCCTCACCAACTCCACTTTTCTAGACTAACAAACCTCTACCTTCACTAATCCCATTTTTCAAAGAACCTCTACCCTCACCAACCCTACTTTTCCACTTTGATGAATCTCTACCCTCACCAACTCCACTTTTCTAGACTAACAAACCTCTACCTTCACTAATCCCATTTTTCAAAGAACCTCTACCCTCACCAACCCTACTTTTCCACTTTGATGAATCTCTACCCTCACCAGCCCCATCTCTCCAATTCAAAGACATTGACATCATCCCACCTAACTTTTTTTTATCAACACCATCAGTTTGGGTCCCCTAACTTATCAATAGGAAGGCCAAACATAAACCATTCCTCTTATCCAACCTAAAATTATTACACATGGCTCACCCACCATTAACACCATCCAACATCAAGATCAATATTCTATTCTTACCTATTTGGGTACGGGGAAATCTTCTCTTCAAAAATCCCTCCCTCTTGAAAACAAAACATTGCTAAATGAATCAACCATAGAAGTTAATTTGGGAACTCATGAGGACCCTCATATTGTCAAGATTGGCCAATCCTTAACCCTCGAGGAATAATGAGACTATTAATCTTTTCTCTGTGACCACAGCATAACATTTGCTTGGTCTTATCAAGATATGCCCAATATTGACCCTTCCATCACTCTTCATAACATCATTAACCATTTTGAAGTTAAGCCCATTCAACAAAAACTTCATTGTATGCATCCTCACATAGCTCTTCTTGTTAAAGAATAAATTCAATGCCTTTTATCCATTAATTTCATTCAACCCATTGACTATCCATAATGGGTGTCCAACATTGTTCCTATTACCAAACCCACTGGGGGACTCTGCCTTTGTGTGGGTTTTCATGATCTTAACCTTGCATGCCCCAAAGATGACTTTCCCCTACCTAACATAGACCAAATTATTGATCTCACAGTTGGCCTTGAAATGTTATCCCTTATGGATGGATTTTTAGTATCAACATAAAACATCCTTTATCACCCCATGGGGAACTTTCTATTATCATGTCATGCCCTTTGGCTTGAAGAATGTAGAAGCCACGTATTAGTCAGCCATGACTTATATATTTCATGATCTCATCCATAAAATAGTTGAGGATTATGTCGATGATGTACATAGTAAATCCAAGCAACATTAAGATCACCTCATTGTTCTCACTATCATCTTTAAAAGACTTATCCATTATCATGTTAGGCTCAACCCAAAGAAATGTATCTTTGGGGTTTTATTAGGAAAACTTCTAGGCTTTATTATTTCCATCTATAGAATAGAAATAGACCCTACAAAAGTTTGAGCCATTCTATAAATGCCTCCCCCTACTAACCTAAAACAAATTCATAGCCTACAAGGCAAACTTCAGTCAATCTACCACTTTATCTCATATCTATCTGATTGTTATCAGTATTTTCACCACCTCCTTAAAAAGGATATCTCCTTTAAATGAACCAAAGAATGTCAATAGGCCTTCAATGCAATAAAGGAGTATCTTCTCTCTCCACCAGTCCTTATTCCTCCAAAAGAGGATCAACCTTTTTATCTATACATATCTACCAATGATCATTCCTTGGGGGCCATGATCACTCATCATAGTGACCAAAATAAGGAACAAGTTGTTTATTATATCAGTCACACCCTCATTGACTATGAAACCCAATACACCAATTTAGAAAAACTTTTTCTTTCCTTAGTTTTCATCACCTTTAAACTTCATCACCATCTTCTTAACCACAAAACTTATGTCATTACTAACACTGATCCCCTCAAGTATATGCACTCCAATCCATATCACAACCAACATATGGCCAAGTGGCTCATGTTGTTAGCTAAGTTTGATCTTGAGTTTTTTTCACAAAATTTCATTAAAAGATAGGTGATTGTAGACCAACTAGATGAAGCTCCTCTCCCTGATAATCAAACTCCCCATCTTACCTTTCCAGATGAGTTTATAGCTACCCTTTTTTGGAAAGAATGCACCTACCAAATGATTATCTATTTTGATGGCTCTAAATATCAAAATGGTGGGGGTGCCATCATAATCCTCATTCCCATTAACAAGGAACCTCTTCCCCTATTTTTCAAACTTGATTTTGAATGCACTAATAATTTAGTTGAGTATGAAGCCTTGGTCATAAGTCTCCAAACAACTCTAGCTTTGGGAATAAAAATAATTAGCATCTTTGGAGACTCTCAACTTATTATTAACCAAGTCAAAAGAGCCTATAAATGCAAAAAATACATTCTTCTAAAATATAAATAACTTGTAGACAAACTATTAACATCATTTAACCATTATATTATCTAATCAGTCCTTCACTCTACCCACAAATTTGTAGACACAATGGCTTCCCTTGCATCCCAAATTCCATCTCAACCTTTTGACTCTAAACTATTTGTCACCATCCACCATTTTGTGACACCATCCTACCGTAGTCCTGATCTTCCTACCATTTACCAAATAAAAACATCATATTTAGACATTTGGTACAATCAAATCTTCAATTACCTTAACGTCAATATCCTTCTTTTAGATCTTTCTAAAAATGCTCATAGATCTTTCATTAAAAGCACCTCTTACTACTTAATATTAGGGTGAATTATTTATACATGAGTATTTGATAGTCTCCTCATTCATTGCCTTCATATAAATGAGGCTTCTCACACCATCAAAGAAGCACATGACGACATTTATGGGGGGCACTTCAGTGGTCTAGTCATTACTAAACATATCATTCACCTAGGTTACTATTAGCCCACACTTAATCAGGATTATTTTGACTATGTCAAGAAATGCATCAAATGTCAACTACATGATAACCTTCATCATGCACCTCCTCATGGTCTTCAAGTATCAACTGACTATTGACCTTTTTCATAATGGGGTCTTCATCCTATCGGATAAATCAATCAACATTCCTCATAATGACATCAATATATCATCACTGTTATGGAATATTTCACCAAATGGGTAGAGGCCATCCCACTAATCTCAATTAAAGCTAAAAATCATTGATTTAATCAACCACCACATCATTTTTCACTTCGGTGTTCCTCAAAAAATCATCACTAATAATGGTAAATCCTTTAAAAATAAAAGGGTCTAAGAACTTTATGACACTTTTGGTATCAACCTAAGCTTTTCTTCACCTTATCATCCAAAAGCTAATGGATAGGTTGAGGCTTCTAAAAAAACCCTCATCAAAATGTTCACTAAGTTAGTCAGTGCTTCAAGCAAGGATTAACACCTCCATATCCCATTTTATTTATGGGCTTACCACACTATTATTCAAATTGTGAGAGGGGCTACACCTTTTTCCCTGGTCTTTGGTAAAAAGGTTGTATTACCTCTCAAAGTCCTAATTCCCTCTCTTTGTATTTATTTACATGATATCATTTTTGAAGAGGATTATCATCAAGAACACCTCACACACCTTGAATTGCTCAATGAGCATTGCCTTGATACCCTTAATCACCTTCACATTTATCAAGAGCATATCAAATGAGCATACAACAAACATCTAAAAACATGAGAATTCAACATCAGAGATCTCATCCTTAATTAAAACCAACACATCACTAACATGGAAAAGACCAAGAAGGGAAAGTTTGATTTTAACTAGTTAGGACCTTACATTATAACCCATATGTATAGATCAGGTGCTTATCACTTATCCTCTCTCGAGGGCAAGC
This sequence comes from Torreya grandis, assembly GCA_037957365.1. Lineage (NCBI taxonomy): Eukaryota > Viridiplantae > Streptophyta > Pinopsida > Cupressales > Taxaceae > Torreya > Torreya grandis. The sequence continues at coordinate 24,467 of JARHVA010001786.1, forward strand.
TAGAACCTGAACCCATTAATGCTTCACATTTTCATCTCTTCCATTGTTAAAATAAGGTTCAAACACACTTTCATGTCTCACTTAAGCTCATCCCTTGGTTCATTAACCTTTTTTCTATATTTTTTTAGGTCAATTGATTATACATAACCATATAATTCATCCATCATAGTGACAACTTAATCCTAAATATGGGTACCCCAGCTTTACTTTTTATCTTTTTCATAGCTGGAATCCCATGGTTAGTTGTTTCTAAAAATCCTTTTCTCTAACCTTCCATGTCTAGGTCTTGCATCTACATGGGTAGACCTTTCATACTTGAATAGACTTGTCCATGCCTAATTTCAGTCTAAAACATATCCATACTTTAAAAAAAGATAACAGACTACTCCCTCAAAGGACAATTACCACATCAAATCAAAAGTTACTTAAAGCAAACTACTCATTTGAAATATAGTTATGCCAAAATAAAATCATAGACCACTCCAGTGAAGGATGGCTAAAACAAATATTCATTAGAAGCTTCCCTCATTGATCAGCTTCAACAACTTATAAAGCAAAAGCCATAAAGGAAAATCCAAAATTAGTAAGCCATAATCAGCTCTTATATCTTCTAAATGTAGGCTTATCACATCAATTAGTCTACCTAATATCTAGTTAAGCTACAATGGACTTTTATAGCACAAGTAGAATTCCTACATTGATCAATCTACAATTTATTATATAACATACCAATGGCATGGATTTGTCTGCTAGGGTTCTTTGGTCACTTATGGAAAAGCCAATCACTCCTCTACCCATTGATTCACATCCCTAACTATCACCTACATCCCTAATGAACCTAAGGGATTATGAGCTTACTTGGAACAAAGTGGTCAAGATAATAGCTTTTTCAATAAATCACACTACTATGACACATTTGATAGTTTTGTGTTTACTAAGACATTCCAACTATGGATTCATATTATCCGGTTCTCACTAGTAGAGCATTACCCCCTTTCTTATCTAAAATGTGAATGTGAATGTTTCCTCTACCTATACCAACCCAACATCCATTAATCAACATTACATTTTCTTTACATTATTTAAACATCAACATTCACACTATTCCAAAAAATTGCTCATCGACATTATTATCATGCAGAACAATAGCATCATCAAGGACCAAACAATCATACTCATCATCAATCACATAATAAATCTTAAACAAAATCTATAATCCATAATCCATAACATTAAATCAAAACAAATATGCACAAATACACCATAATCATCATCTATAACATCTAAATGTTGGAAATATTGTCATTGATGTCAAAGGTTTAGTATTGTTGGTGATAAAGGCCCCATTGCATTTAATGTTGTTTATCTTGGCTAATATGAGTTAATATTTATTTAATATTAATGAATATATTTTTGGTTGCATATGAGACAAAAGAAGGGCCCATGGAGAAGTCGAAGAGCCACGGGATAAAGACAAAAGAAGGATGGGACGTATTTTCCCATGAAGAGTCATCTTGGGGAATACCAAGAGTCACCAAGTGAAGACAAAAGAGTAAAGGGAAAATTTCTCATGAAGGGACACTTAAAGGAATACGAAAAGTCACCAAAGATAATGACAAAAGTGGGAAAGACGTTTTTGGTCATGAAGGGTCACCACATGACTTTTCAAATGCTTAGATATGAAGGGTCATCCAAGATTGGTGCCATTTTCCATGAGAATTGAAAGGTCACAAAGGGAGAAGGCCAAAGGTCATTTGGAAAGCTATAAATAAAGGCTTGAGTAGCCATTTGTAATGTGGAAGTGAGAGGTTGATTTGATATTGTAATATCTAGCTTAAAAGAGCAATTGTGAGAGATGATTTGTATTTGTTATATCTAGCTTAGAAGAGCAAAAGTAAGAGAGAGGAAGGAGATGTTGTATTGATCTATCATTTGTTGAGATAGCAACATTGAGAGATAGGTGTGTGGTATACACAAAGGGGTTGGTACTCCTGTGGGTTGGTGCTCATGAATTATTGTTGAGTTGGTGCTTGGTAAAGGGGTTGGTGCTCACGAATTGTTGTTGGGTTGGTGCTCGGTAAAGGGGTTGGTGCTCCTGTGGGTTGGTGCTCGGCAAAGGGGTTTGAAGCTCCTATGGGTTGCTGCTCATGAATTGAAGCTGAGGTTTATACTTGGAAAAGGGGTATGGTGCTCCTGTGGGGTTGTTCTCATGAATATATTTGAGATTTATTCTCTGTGGTTTTTCCAACATTGGGTTTCCATGTTATATCTGGTGTCTCTTTGTCTTGTGTGATGTTTATTGTTTGAGTTTTATCGCATATCTTGAATGATTGATTAAGTGGAATTTGGTTAAAGGAAATATTTATAAGATATATAATATACTGATTCACCCCCCTCTCAGTATATTTTGTGCTTAACAATTGGTATCAGAGCAGGTTCCTTTTTGAAAAGTTTTACAAATAAGACACCTTTGTTTGATGGGATGAATTATGCTTTTTGGAGCATGAGAATGAAGGTTTATTTGATGGCCCTTGGATTCGACATATGGAAATCAATGGTGGAGGAATATGAAGAGCCATAGACATCTACAATTACTCCATCAAAAAAGAGGGCAAGTGAATGTAATGCTAAAGCTTTAAATGCTATTTTATGTGGTTTATGTGAATCTGAATTTGTTAAAGTTATGCAATGTAAATTTGCTCATGAAACTTGGGTAAAACTTGAGAATATTTACAACGGTGATGGAAAGGTTCAGCAAGCTAAGTTGCAAACTTTTAGAAGGCAGTTTGAAAATTTGAAGATGGAAGAAGAAGAAGATATAGCAAGTTATCTCTTGCGAGTTGATCAAATAGTAAATCAGATTCAAGGTCTTGGAGAAACATTGGAAGAGTCAATGGTGGTGCAAAAGGTTTTGAGATCTCTACCATTGAGATATGATGCAAAGGTTTCAGCAATCAAGGAGATGAAGAATTTAGTCAAGCTAAAGATGGATGAGCTTCATGGTATTCTCACAGCATATGAGATGCAGATAGAACAAGATAAACCCTCAAAGAGAGAAGCAGCTTTCAAGACATCAAAGAAGGAGAAAGCTAAGATTCACGAATCAAGTAATAGTTCCAGTGATGATGAAGATGACAACGAATCACTTTTCATTCACAGGCCAAAAAGAGGAACAAGTAAATATCAAGGAAAATTACCTTTTAAATGTTTTAATTGTGGAAAGATTAGACATTTTTTAGCTAGATGCCCAAATAAAGTTAAAGATGAAGAAGAAGAAAAGCCTACATACAAGAATAATTCAAAGGAAAATCTAAGAAGGGATTCGAGAAGAAGAGCCTGTATTCTAAAGATCCTAGCTCAGCTGAAAATAGTGGAGTCAGTGATTCAAAAGAAGAAGAGATTCTATTCATGGCTATACATGAAGATGATCAAGAAGAAGAAGAGGAGGAAGCTGAAGTAGATATGGAAGGAGAACTCAATTGTGCCCTAGAAGAGTTAGAAGCTGTTCAGAAGAAGAATCAAAGGTTAAAGCACCAGATTGAGAAAAATGAACAAGAGTCAAAGGAAATGATTGAAGATCTACAAGCACACTTTGAAGAAGCCAAGAAGAATGAAGAAGATCTCACAACATAGTTGGAAATAGCAAGAAAATATTGTGAAAGGTATGTTATTGAAATTGCCTCTTTAAAAGAGGATATTAAGAAAGCAATCAGTGATAAAGCAGTCAGTGATTCTAAATTTGAAGATAGCACTAACATGCTGAATAAGATATTGGAAAGTCAAAAAGCACATTCAGATAAAATAGGGATCGGATTTGAAAAGAAAAAGAGCTATGCTAAAGCTCTTACACAAGAGGAAACAAAAAGGGGAGAAGTGAAGAATATAGAGGACATTCCAAATAGAGAAGGCTGGAAGGAACAAAACTACAAAAGGCAATCAAGGCAGAAATATATAGACAGGTCTTATTTTTATGGCTATTGTTTTTATTGTAATGGATATGGTCACAAGAAATTAGAATGTAGAAGAAGAGCTAACAATTTCAAAAATAAGGAGAAGGAAAGTCAAGTAGAGTCAAGTAGAAGACACAACTCTTTTGCTCCTCTATCAAGCTTTGATGAAGAGACCATAGTGTGCTACAAGTACAACTTTGGACACATAGCTTGGTATTTCAGAAGCATGTTCGAGTCAGTCAAGAAGGATCAGAGGTTCAAAGCTCCATTCATCAAGAAGAAGGATCAGAGTTTCAAAGCTCCATTCATCAAGGAGAAGGTTCATACATGTACATGGCAGAAGAAACAACATGAAGATTATATGATGGTGCAGACAATGCTACATGTGGGAGGTAAAGATCAGCCATGGTTAATTGATAGTGGATGTTCGAGGCATATGACAGGAGATAAAATTAAGTTCATTTCTCTAAAGAAGATTAATAGTGGTACAATGAGGTTTGGAGATAAAACCACTGCCAAGATAGCCATAAAATGTACTTTGAGTTTGGATTATGGTAGAACTAAGACTAAAAATGTTTTGTATGTAAAAGGTCTTAAGCATAATTTGTTGAGTGTTAGTCAAATTTGTGATCAAGGATACACATTAAGGTTTCATACTGAAGGTTGTGAGATTAGAAGGAAAGATTAAAATGAGTTGATTTCAGATGCTCAAAAGACAGGGGAAAATGTGTATGTATTGTCAGATATCTTCTCAAAGTCACGATCAAAGGATACATTCAAAGATTGGAGAGAGGAGTTGGGAGTAATTTCTATTACTTCCTACCATTGATGTTTAGCATCAAGTGAGGGGGAGCTAAGTGTTAGCTCCAGGTAGGCCATTTGTCATTGATGTCAAAGGGGGAGAATAACAGGTATAGGTACAGGTGTAAAAAAAAATAGGTACAGGTTGCTACAATAAGGGGGAGTTACTGTATGTTTTCAGATGATAGTATGTGTAGGTGATAGGATGTGGTAGTTTCAGGATTGAGATTGCCATCAATGACAAAGGGGGAGATTGTTGGAAATATTGTCATTGATGTCAAAGGTTTAGTATTATTGGTGATCAAGGCCCCATTGCATTTAATGTTGTTTGTCTTGGCTAATATGAGTTAATATTTATTTAATATTAATGAATATAGTTTTGGTTGCATATGAGACAAAAGAAGGGCCCATGGAGAAGTCAAAGAGCCACGAGATAAAGACAAAAGAAGGATGGGATGCATTTTCCCATGAAGATTCATCTTGGGGAATACCAAGAGTCACCAAGTGAAGACAAAAGAGTAAAGGGCGAATTTCTCGTGAAGGGACACTTAAAGGAATACGAAAAGTCACCAAAGATAAGGACAAAAGTGGGAAAGATGTTTTTGGTCATGAAGGGTCACCACATGACTTTTCAAATGCTTGGATATGAAGGGTCATCCAAGATTGGCACCATTTTTCATGAGAATTGAAAGGTCACAAAGGGAGAAGGCCAAAGGTCATTTGGAAAGCTATAAATAAAGGCTTGAGTAGCCATTTGTAATGTGGAAGTGAGAGGTTGATTTGATATTGTAATATCTAGCTTAGAAGAGCAATTATGAGAGATGATTTGTATTTGTTATATCTAGCTTATAAGAGAAAAAGTAAGAGAGAGGAAGGAGATGTATTGATTTATCATTTGTTGAGATAGCAACATTGAGAGATAGGTGTGTGGTATACACAAAGGGGTTGGTGCTCCTGTGGGTTGGTGCTCATGAATTATTGCTTAGTTGGTGCTTGGCAAAGGGGTTGGTGCCCCTGTAGGTTGGTGCTCATGAATTGTTGTTGGGTTGGTGCTCGGCAAAGGGGTTGGTGCTCACGAATAGGTGTTGGGTTGGTGCTCGACAAAGGGGTTTGAAGCTCCTCTGGGTTGGTGCTCACAAATTGAAGCTGAGGTTTGTACTTGGCAAAGGGGTATGGTGCTCTTCTGGGGTTGTTCTCACGAATATATTTGAGATTTATTCTCCATGGTTTTTCCCACATTGGGTTTCCACGTTATATCTGGTGTCTCTCTATCTTGTGTGATGTTTATTGTTTGAGTTTTATTGCATATCTTGAATGATTGATTAAGTGGAATTTGGTTAAAGGAAAGATTTATAAGATATATAATATAATGATTCACCCCCCCCCCTCTCATTATATTCTATTCTTAACACTAAAAACATCATCACTCATATTCAACACATCATCCATCATAAGAATCCATCTCACCAAAATATAAAACCAAAAAACATCTCAATACATCTAAAACATCATATATATATATAAACAATCAAAACATGTCTATACATGAAACACATATCACTCATAGATACATCTCACATCTTCAGTGTGCAAGATAGTATAAAAAATATCAAAATACATATACATCATCATGACCCAAGAGCACTTACACCATTTCTATTGGCCCCATCCACACCTATCCCTGATGGAGGCCCTATTGACAAATCTATTTCCATAGCCCACTACCCAAGGGCCATAATCATTACACCACATACCAATATGATCTAATACTCTCCCCATCATGGCTCATTAGGACATTGTGTTAACACAATTCCCTTTTAATAGCATAGCTCCTATATGGCTGCTAGATATCTAGCCTAAGTAACAAATCTTGGTGGTGCCACTGTTTCCCCACCTATATATTGCAGAGAGTCTCTCTCCTATGTCACCAAGCCAAGTGAGGTCCTCACCTGATCCTACTCTCTTATCATACACATAACCTATCCTTGTAAACTAGTTTCTTGATCCTACAAAGTAGCCACTTGACCCCATAAAATGGTGACCTATGTCTGTGCCTAGTCTTTTTATACTATTACTCCTCCCACTTGACCCTGAAGAGTGGTAATATGTCACTAAAAAGTGGTGATCTACCCTTATAACATAATAATATAGGCCGATACTATTTTTAATGCTATTTTCTACCCATTAGATCCCCTTATGTTGGTACCTATGCTAGGTCAACATCTATCAGCTATTGATCCCCATCTCTGACATTGAAATCAATGGCTATGTACCTCCCTTGAAACTAGGTAAGATAGTTAGTTGTACACCCTGCATCATCCCCATATCTCAGTGGCAACTTCTCATGATCAAGCTCCTCCTCTTATGCCTATGGCTTTGGTAAATAAAACTCTACATCCTCCCTCTTGTATCACACAAAATCTTGATGGATACCCTCCACCAGCCCAAACTAATACCGCATCCTCTCAAATGGGATACATTATGTCTCACCATCTCACCTACCATAGGCCCATATCTATCTCTACAAAGATAAGGTGTGATACATGTACCCAACCCATATTTTCCACATTTTATATGGCCTCCAGATAATGTCCCCAAGAACTAAACTCTTTAAGGCTCCTCTAAACCAATCAATGTCTCTTAAACCACCACCATCACCTATCATGGCCCCATCTCTCCTCCATCAATAAAATCTAACCACATAATCTATCAGCTAAAATCCCTCAATCAAAAGGCCCAAGGGTCTCAATACCCATATATGCTCATAAGCTTGGTAGCGAATTAAAAATCCCACACTAACGCCATAACGCTTGTGCACCTTAAACCCCCATGGCTCTTTGTATATATGCACCAATAAAACCTATGCCCACCCAAAAATAACTCCACTAACACCCCCAAAAACACACTAGGTATCTCCCTCCAATAGAATTTGGTAATATGTAACAGGTAATCACTAACCACAACATAGTTAGTGACTGTCTCTCTCCCAAAGCTCTCTAATATAGTGACCTAATACTGAACCCTCTAGAGTGGAACTATGCATCATCTCTATCATCTCCATACAACATCTTCATGCACTCATCAATATCATCCCCATATATATCATAGATGGCATCTCCATGAATGGGTAGACATGTGATTTGGTGAACATCCTCTAACAAGATACTCATCTCCCCTATCGATAACTATAAAGTGTTAATCATTTTGTTCCATCTCTCGATGAGGGTGACTATCATCACAACATCTCTAGCCAAGTGTTAGAAGAGGTACATCACTCCAAAAACCACTACTTTCATATGTCTTTAGTTCTTTGTATAAATTGCATCCCTTAACTCTATGAAAATCTTGGAAACTTGATCTCGTAGTTGAATTTGATCCCACACCTATAGAAATAAGCATATCAAAAATTAGGTAATTGACCTATTTCTAACATTTCCTATATGTCTACCCAAATTATTATCCAACTTGCTTTTAGACCAACTACAGATTCATCTATCAAATTTCCTTTTACACACTTATTGTGTCTTTACACCCCTATTAATTATTCCTATACAACCTCCACCTTTTCTATCCTACATAAACACACATTTCCCTAAACCTCCTACCCCAACCCAACCCAACCAACCAAACTCCTACCCCAACCCAACTCCTCCTAATAGGGTAACACAACTCCCTCACCCATCTTACCTCCATCCTAACCTAACTCTCACAAAAATAAACCTTGAAATATCTCCCATCCACCCCAACTCAGCCATCCTACCCCCACCCCTCAATTGTCACTAGTTATCCCAAATCATCGATGGTTTCTTTAAGGTCATTTTTCCCCTCAGTCGATCATCATTGATTATCTCCAAACACTGATGGTCACTATTAGGTGACCATAGGTGATGATCTTTGACCTCTTGACCTCCTTCTAAAACCCTAAACCCCTTACCATATAAAACTACTCCTTAATACCCTTATATCTATCTACCTCCCTCTCTACAAATAAAGTATCTGCCCCAACACACCATTTTATACACACCCAAAAAAAATAAGCAAAACCCTCACCCCATATTTAAACACTCCCCTACTTCTCAATAATTTAACCTATTTTTTTCTATTTTTACCATTGACATTTAACTATTATATAATTTACTACCAAATTTAAGATACTCCCTACCTTCTTTTAGGACCAGAAGCACCACATTAATCCACACCCAACCACTTGTCCACCTACACCTCCTGCATCCATCTTGACCCCACCATCACTTTCACACACCACACTCTTTTAAGATAACTCACCACCTTTCCACCCACTCACATGTAATTTTCATCCAAACACTTAGATCAGACAAAACACTACTTCTCCAAATTGTAAATGGTGACAAAATAGGCCTCATTGAAATTTTTTCCATCAATTTATGGTTTCAACCCAACCATCGATGGTTATTTAACCATCATCAATTAACCCTCACCATTGATGGTTACCTCACCAATATAACCATCGATGGTTGCATCACCATCATTGGTTAACCCTAACTATCGATGGTTAGGGTTATTTTTCTTATTTTACCTCTATACACCTACATTTGTGATTCTTCACCCACAACTCTTAATACCTCTACATGAGCTCCTAATTACCACCCTCATACCTATCTAGGAGTTTAGTTCTCCCCACCACCCAAAAACTACATTAGCCCTAAATTCCCTATTGAATCTATTATCCATGGGACTATGTAGGCAGTGTCCTCTTACCTCACGCATCAAGAGTCAGCTCAACCAATATCTACCCAACCCCACCTTTACCCATGTCCACCTCCATATTGACCTTTGACTAAACTATTCAAATACTTTGTGGCAACCTTGCTTTGGTTATCCTAACTACCTTGACTAATTTTTCAATATTGAAGTTATATATTATGCACCACCTTGTGTGTGCCTTGACCCATTATGTTTTTCTCAAGAGCACTTCCTACCCTAGATACCTAAAAAAACATTGACCTTTTCTAGGAACACATACCATGTGACCCGATCAATTATGACTAACGCTAGGGATTGGTTACTTTGTCATTTATCTTAGAACTCAACCTTATTTATACCAACATGGTAATATTAGTCCTTATGCAAGGTGGTGCCTCACAATTTGTTTCATTTTATGCACATACTTGTGTCTCACCTACCCAACCTTGTCACCTTAATTTTCCCTTTATATCAAACCCTGACCCACTTCAACCTTTATCTCATTGCCTCTCAATTTAAGGGGGAACACCTTCTCCCTCCCACACTTGAGGCAACTAGACCTAGACTGTGACCAACTACCTATTTTTGTTTTGTAGCTTACTTAAAGCTACACAACAAAAAGGGGAAAAATGTAGAAACCTCAAAACTACACACCAACAATTTTTGATGTCATTTTGAGCTATAGACCCTTAATCAATTATTTGTCTAATGGATTGCCTAGTCTACTAGCAATTTTTTATAACTTCATTATGTTAAATACCCCCTCCCTAACCACATCACTTAAATCATGACCTTTTTACCCATTTACTTATGGCCCCTTGACCATCACCAGTTAGGGTAATCATCAATGGTTGACCCTAACCATCAATGGTTGGAGTCACCCAAACCTCCCTTAAGCATTTTAAAGCATTTCCATCTTTGTTCGATATTAGTATCTTAAAGAATGGAAACTTGCTTTAAAACTAGCTTTTAAAAGATGAAAAAAAATAGGCAACTTCATCCCCTCCAAGCTTAGCAACATTCCTTCAAGATTCCCTCTCCTTACTTAGCAATTTTATGCTATAAATATAAGGCTCTTGGGAGAGTTATACATCTAGAAACTTTTATCCATATTCTCTTGTTCTATTCATGTAGGTATCCAAGACTGTGAAGCTCTGTCCATGTGACTTTTGAAGGTAGGAGTACCGTTATGCTATTCAACTTTCTTCAGATTTCAACTATTATCCACTTGACATCATACAGGTATCTTTCATTTATTTTTGGTGTTTCCACCCTTTATCACAAATTTTTGTCTTGATTTATTCACCTGTATACCCATACATACCCTTAGAACTCCCATTTCACCCTCTAATCATTAGTCACAAACTATTAACTCCATTTTTTTACCTTACCCAACTCCACATAGGTAACCATAGATGTTTACTCTAACCATCATCAATTACATCAACTGTCACTAATTACATAACCATCACCGATCAGGCCAACCATCACTGTCACCCTGATCATCGATGTCACTATCATTAAAAATAATAGATTGCCATTTTGGACCCTTTCAACACCCCACCAAATCCTCTTCTAGTTGCTAATCTGTTTGTAGACTCTATTCTAATTTTTTAGACCTAACCTTGATTCACAGGTATGCCATTTATTTTCTTACACACTTACTTTCCTATCATTTAAATGCAAGTACATTTCTTATATCATTTCTAACTTAATTATCTTAAAAGTGGATTGAAAACCTCCTAGAAATCCTTGCACTTCTCAAATCTAGCATACACTAGGAAATCCACTCAACCAACCATCTGACAAATCCTCTTCTAGTTTTCTTATGATTTATAGATAATCCTCCCTAGCCAAAGAGGAGTTCCCACATTCATCTAGATCAACACGTGCATTCTACCAAGCATTTTTCTACACACGCTAATACTCACTTTCTTTCATCTACTTTCAAAACTAAGAATTGAAGGAAATAAATTGAAAGACTAGATCAACATTTGGGGCATCCCAACCCCTTATCATCGTCTCAGTCTTATCTTACCCCATGAAAGTTTATTCAAGTCACCATTCAAATCATTCCTCTGCACATGCTCCCTCAAGGGGGCATCATACCTACTAACAACAATCTCATCCATGAAATAAGTTTTATTTGAAAATCTATTACTCCTTCCACTTTTATTCACTCATAATACCCTTTCAAAGAGGGGAAAAATGTATGCACCTAAATCTACTCACTTTAATAATCTTATTAATCCTACTAATTTAAACCCTTAAACCATATTCCTAGCCAATTAACTAATATCCTAATTCCTACACAAAATTTCCTACATCCTATGAAACTTACCATAACCTTTCATCCAATTGAGCACTCCATTAACTTACTATCTTACTTAGTTATTAATCTACCCACTAGCACACTTGATAGTTTAAAATTCTATTTATTCACCTACCCCCTAGCTACCCTACCACCCTAGCCTCTCTTACACCCCTATGAACCCTAAACCTCATTAAATCCCACCTAAACCTCCATTATCCATAAACTAATCAAGAAACCTCTAGAACTTGGGAAGCTCCTCCAAAATTCTAGAAGTCTCTAAACTAAAGGCTTCTAAAATAATTTAATATTCTCTAGATTATCCTCCACCATCCTACATAAACCATGATTTGGCCATGACCAAGATAACTTAGAAATCCATTAGCCTCCATTATATTCTCATAACCAACCACTATCAATCATCCTCACACCCTTATGAAGCCATCAAACAAGCCAATTAAGCCATTGAAACCATTTGGAAACTCAAGTTAAGCAACCCATAATCCAACTATTTTACATTCAAATCAACTTGGAGATATTGAATAGGATTTCTAAGGGATAAAAGGATGGTAAGAGTGTCGTTTAATTATCTGATTATTCTTTTATCCCCTCCTTTGATGTTATTTGTGTTCTTTAGTTTTTATTAATAAATATGGTAATTTTGAGAATAATCCAAAAGACAATGACACATTGGTGACCTCAATGTGAGATCCCCATTTAATCTAACCTATTGTGATTGTTAAAATTAATTTGTTGAATTGTAGGCATGACTAGATAAAGAATAGTTTCTAGAAATGGTCAAAACATCGCATACAGTCAATCAATGATATTGACCTAAAATAACAATATTATACTAGTGATTTTATCTATATTTAAGTGGTATTGCCTTAACTATCAATTTAACTGTTAATGGTTTATCCTTTTGTTAGGTTGTTGCTATTTATCAATACCTTTGGTTTGCAAAGCACAATATTGCACTAAAATCTATGGTTTTGTCTTTTTAGTTATGGTTGTTTCTATTCAAATTTTGTTTTTTCAGATTTCAAATGATTAAGAAACTAAAGAAAGAATGGTCAAGGCTTGTGAAGTACCTGGATATAGACTGCGCACCGTAAATCTAGACGCTGTGAATACTCCTCTTTGGCTGTGAAGGAATAACACCTGAAAGAGATAAACACTAAAAACACGAAGAATGTTAGTTGATAAGAGAGTGCATTGCCAAGCAAAAAGCTTGGTCCTAGAAGTGCTAAGGCTTCTTCAAGGATGACAATCCACTGTTTAAGATAGAATATGACAGAGACAGAAAAGAGAAATAATGAAAGATGTGAAAAGAAAAGACTAAAAACAAATGCGTACCTGATAAGCTACAATCTGGTAAACACAGTCGCCGACGTCGGTGGTATTGCCGTCGTCGGTCAGAAGGTTGCCGACGTCGATTGGGGAAGTGACCGGCGTCGGTCGGGACAATAGTCAAGAGTTGGTTACAGGGTTGGTTTCAGGTCTGTAGGATAGTCTATGGTCTTGACTGAGGCTCTGGGGGTCTGTGCGGGACTATTTGAGGTCTAAGGGACAGAGAATATTGTCTGGGAATAGACTGGATAAGTGACAGAGGCGAGAGGTGGATGGATAGGAGAGAGGGATTTTCAACCTCTCCGGGAAGAACAGAGAAGATTTTGGTGAAGGATATTGGAATAGACAGAAGACAGAGTATTTGATATAAATGAAATGATATAGAAATAAAGACAGCACAAATACTTAGCTGTGTTGAATAGTTGATGAAGATAGCATGCAGTCCCGGTACAAAACGTTGGATACAAGATCTCAGTGCCTGAGAGAAGTTTGTCAAGTATGCTGATCCCTGCAAGAAAACAAGATGCCAAAACACCAAAAAGCAAGAGCACCAGAGCTTTGTTTCACCGAAAGAGAGATTCACCTGTTAGATCCCCCGAGATTAGAAAACTTCTGATTTTGATTGTGATTACCCGAAAAGAGGAAGAGAAGTTAGTTAAGTATAACCGACGTCGGTGATTCCGCTGGCGTCGGCCGACAGGTGGCCGACGTCGGCGGGGTTAGAACGGGCAGAACAAGCCACCAAGCCCATTTTTTATCTGCCAAGTGTTCTTATGCGTTGGAGAATGCCGAGGGTTGTGCTAAATACGCACGAGAGTTTGTTAGGAGGTTAGAAGAATTAGGGAGAGATCTTGAGTGAGTCATAGGAGGAGAATTAGTCTAAGGTGAGGTGTCTAGGCGAGGTGTCCTAGGCGAGGTGTCAAAGGAGGGAGGGGTAAAAGGGGCCTTATTTAATTAAAAATAGATGTTTATTTTCAACTAATAAGACTTAGGTGGGTTAGGGACCAAGGAGGACTAGGAGGGAGAAAGGACCAAGGGTTAGACACTTTTTCAGTGTCTACAATGGTATTGCATGTTTTTATTTCAAAATAAAAATAATTAGTTTTTGCTTGATCTATCAGCTTCTATGCACCCATATCACTTGATTCTATCTTGTAGGATTGGTATTTTGTCTTATATGTGCAATAAAGTATGACTAGTTAGATTTTTATAGCATGGGTGTAAAGACACAAAATTTCCACTTTGAGAATCATGGCATTGCTATAAAACTAGTGATATTGCACTCAAGAGTTATGATTTTGTGTTTTCTATGAGATTTGTTAATCTAGTCTATTAATCTATAAGTTGATGGTGGTTTATCTATCAAAATTACTCTCTACCTATAGTAAAATAACTAATGATGAGCCTTATGATAGTTGTGATGGCTTGATCATCTACACTCTCATCATTTATCTAATCATCTAATCATACTTATTTCTCATCACTGATGTAATCCTCTTGAATGATCTAACTAACATCCAATATTTTATCCTCTAATCACTAATCCTCATCATCACTACTCCATCAATTGTCATTTATCCTTGAGTTTGAACTACATTGGCCTGAGGTCTTTTCAGAGTATGTAGGCAATGCTTAGTCATATAACATGTCTAAGGTCAGCACAACCATTCTCTCCTCTTTCATATTCACATCCCTTCTTCATTATTAATTCTTGCATCAATCAAATCATGGAGCTATAATATATATCATTAATCAATTAGTCTAATCATAAAACACCATCTCTACAATCATCTCCTTAATCTTTTCATCAATCACCCACACCTATCGATTGGGCTAGACAAATCATAAAATTCATCTATTCTCCCATCAATCATCCATTATCACTAATAGGTCAATTCATAATTTCAAGTTTACAATTTTCTTCCTCAATTAGGGTGTGATTAAGACCATAACTTTATCACCACTTATTCCCTTGCATGAGTCTTTACAAAGGGCATCATCACTACTAATCATATTGTGTCTCATTGATTTGATGCAATTCCATCCAATTCTTCTCTTTTATCTTTTGGTCACTTGATAATATCATTTCTTCTCTATCATCACCTTCATCATATTGCTCAACTTCATCCTTGAGCTAAACTTATCATTAATCTTATCAATTTAAGTACTATTATGGCCTACAAGTCTCCCTTATATGCATCTTTGCTTGGGATATATCAAAATCTTAAAAAAATTTATCCTATCATCATCATTTTATAGTTGATTCCCCCTTGGGATGTGTTGATAACTGTGACATTATTGTTTCCACTCCCTGATCATATATCTTTACCATGGGCATAATCTATTTGAATCTCACTAATTAGGTCTATTTTATTTTATTCATCATCTATCTCACATATATTATCCCATCCCCTCATCTATCCATCATATCTCACCCCTAATTTCCTCTTTCTAGTGTTCATCCATCTCATTCTTCCATGCATGTCCGCTCGTTAGGAGGATAAAGAAGAAATGGCTAGGAAACATGCTTTCTTAGCCTTTAACACCTAAAATCTAATCAATCTTCCTGCATATGATCCTATCCCTCCCAATGCCACTAAAATTCTCCCTAAATTTAATGGAGAAGGTCATATTACCCCATCTAAACACATTAGGGACATCTCAAGTTTTTACAATTTCCGAAATATCACTCAAGTCAACATAGCTATTAGGCTACTTGCCATGTCTCTAAAGGGTAAAGTACTTGATTAGAATAGGACATTGGAAGGTGGTTGCATTAATAATTGGGATAGATGTAGAGAGTTTTTGGTAAACAGGTTTGAAAATAAGAGTGACCACATTTCACTAATCCATCAATTGAATGTGATAAAGAGGAGTCTTAATGAACCCATGGGAGATTTTAATGAAAGATTTCAAATAACATAGAATAGGTTGCCACCTATTATGAGACCCCCTCCAATATTTGTGCTCCCTAATTATCTCAAGGCCAGTGGCACTGATGTGGCAATAATGTTTTAATCAATGGGAGGATTTACTCTACCTAATACATATGACATAGCTATTGAAGCTTAGAATAGTTTGATACTAATTGGAAAATTGTCCTCAAGAGTTGTTATGCCTTTGTTGTCTCATAGTTTAATTGAAACCCCAAGTGTAGATAAAGTTCCCAATGCCAATTTCAAGTATATAATCACTCCCAAGAATGTGGATAATGCTATAGACAAAGATAAAATGATTAGGTCATTACAAGCTTAGCTAAAACAAGCTCAATTGAAATTAAGTACTCCACCCAATCCCCAATATAATCACCAAGGTCATCAAGTTCTCAATAGGCAACCTAATAGCTATAATCCTAATTCCATTCCATCCATAAACGTTGTTATTCTAATCCATACCAACTTGGTTCAAGGAGAGGAACATTTGGATCATTGGGGATAATTTCAAGGTCAATTTTTGAATGATGGTGAAGGAGGTTGTCAAGCCTTAGTGGCACAAGAAAGAGCTACTCCTTGCCTCACATCAAAAGAACAAAATCTCATCTAAAGGGATACTCATAAAGAGAGTATCAGTCAAGGTACCATTCTTATGAAATTTTAAAAATAAGAAAACCATGTGAACAAGGTTGAATAATAACTTAAAGGATTGTCATTCAGTACCTCTTCTCTATTGACTTCACAATTGAGAATCAGTTAATTATTCCTAAGACTCTTCAAGAATTGAAAAGTGACACTACCATAGATGAGTCCCTTAACATATTGAAGATGATACCTTAATCAGCTATGATGAAGATATTGTCATTGGTACACCTCTTCACCCTAATGGATTAGTCTTTGAGCTTGAGGAAGGAGATGATGATATGGAGGATGATGATGATCAACTTGAAACACAAGATCAAGAAGAGGCACTCATTAGCCAACATGATGTTCCACAAGGGATTGGTAAGAACGTTGATAAGCTTCAAGTGTTTTCTATTAATCATGAGAGTAGGCATTTTGGGATGATCTTGAAAAAAAAAATTGATCTTGGATGATGCATCTCCACTTCATGAAGATCTTGAGAAGAGTTTTGAAAGAGTTGTTATAGCTGAACCTATTGAAGATCATGAAGCATCTCCACAAGAAGAGCAAGGTAAGCATGATTCATCTCAAGAATATAAAATGCATAAGATGGATGGAGAATACAAGGTGCCAAGAGAGGTAGTGAGTTTTGAAGAACCTCTCCCATGCAATTAGCTGCTAGAAACACCAAATTTTGATGGAGAATTTCCTTTTCAAAATGAATATAACCTTGATGATGAAAAGCCACTTGAGGTTGAGTTTGAATGTGAAGATCAAAATGAGTATAGAATCAATGGAAACCCACTTAAATAAAGGTCTATGGTTTCCATTCAAACCAATTAAGAAGAGTATGTTTCCATTGAATACAAGTTCTTGGCTGTGGAACTAGATGAAACCAATACAAGCACCATGGAAGGTGAACAAGGCCTCAGAAAAACAAGGATAAATCCTAAGTGGCAGCTTGCACATCTTTCTATTCCATTTCAAGGAGATGGTATGAAAATATTTCCTTTTGATCCAGGAAGATCATTTTTGTCTATCTAGTTTGTACACTTTAGAGTGTGTTTGTTTCAATTTGTTTTGTGTTTCCCAAGTGATTTATTACACAAGTGTGTTTCCTTTCCTTTCTTTGGTGTGTGTCTTTGTTTTTTTGTGTGTAGGTCAAACAAATTATTTACCTTTATCCAAAGTGATGTTCAAGTCAATTTGAGTGTCTATATGCATGACTCGATGCCTAATGGAAGGATTAGGCAACTGGTCTTAGGTATAGTGGGCATGTCACCCCCAAGAATCACCAATAATGTTGACCAATTTGACCCCAAGTCAAATTTGGGTTAACCCATACTATTTTTAACTTTTATATAAATTTTCATATGTCCTATGGGGTCATCTATTATCCTATATGTCTCACTTACCCTTTCCCTAGTCCTTGTTGAAACCCATCCTCCTTGTACTAGCTCAATCAACCAAAGTCAACATCGGTCAAACCTAGTCAAACTTAGTCAAAGTTACAAATTATATTTAAAATTTCATAAAATGGTCTTTGAATTTTTTCAAGGTGTCTTCAAGTCACAAATTGGCCATTTGCTAGGTTTCATGTGGTAAAAGGGTCATTTGGCCACTTTTCTAGCTAATTAATTGACTTGTACGAATGGTGGGATCTATAAAATATGTCATCAAGGTATATATCAATGTGTATAAGGTCAAATAATGTCATAATTATTCAGGTGATAGTTAGAAGTCTATTATGATCAAGAAATGACATTTTCCCCTTAAAAATAGGAGTTTTTGGACACTTATACAGACTTCTCAAGTTCACCATTAGTTTAAAACATTGTGGAGAGACTCTTTACCTCCAAATAGGTCATTTCCATGTTCTGTTTGTAGGGAGAATGTAAAAATTTATGTCTACAACTTATTTTCCTTCATTTTCTATTAGCAAGCCAAGGAAGGGCAAATTCAATCACTTGTTATGGGCCATATAGGTGGAATTGGGAAGACTGATTATGGGGGTGTATAGTAATCTAAATATAATTAACTTTCATATCAATAAGTCTAAATTTGGTTCCTTCTCCTTTATGATCAATTAGTTTTACTCTAGGTAGCTTTTTATGGATTTGCAACCATGAGGGGATCACTGTTTGAGCTTGTCTCAAATTTTATTGTTTTGGATTGATGGGTTTGTTTATTATAGGTGATTATACATGATTTTTAATACATTCCCATTATTTTTATTGTTTTTTAAAAATCAATTACTTGGGGAAGCCTCTTCTAAGCATACATGTGCTCCCAACTGCTCTTTAACATTCTCAGCTATTTTAGGTGCCATTAAAAGAGTTTGATGATTGATTTGAAATTTTAATTGATGGATGTTATCTATATAAAGGATAAATTTTTCATTATAATGGGTTAGAGTCTCTCCAACAAGCTTTCCTTGTGCAATTCCATATCCTACTAAGTAAACATAGCCCAAGGATCATCTACAGGCCCTATTGATGTCATGGTGCCATTTATGGAGATGTGATGAGATATCATGATCAAACTCTACCTATTAATGAGGATCATGCTAGGCTTTTTTAATATGGATAATTTTCAAGTGGCTATGAAAGCCACTTTAAAAGGGAGAATGCAGACTGTTTCGGTCTCTCAGTCCTTAAATGACCAAAATAGAGATCCATGAGCCTTTTTTGGGATAACACACACCATGCCCAAAAGAGTTTATAATGATCTTGGTTATTTATCCTAATATCCCTATGCACAAAAAAGGCTTATGACAATTTTTAGGGGCAGAGGGTGAGTGGAAGATGGATTTTACAAGGCCTAAAAGTGGCTAAAAATCATTGAAAAGGGGCAGTGAAATCTATAGGAAATTGACTTAAAAGGACCACTCTTCAACCAAAGTTTCATCCTAAAGTCATGCTTCATGTTTGAATGAATTTTGAAGATGGACAAGAATAATTAAAGACTCAAATACCTTCCCAAAGGTATAGTGTATCCAACCTTGAGTGATGATCAAACCCCCTTGTCTGTACACAGGCCTAGGAAGTGAAACACAGTCTTGCTAAGGAGGTTTCTTGAAGGTTGAGTTATGAAATAAAGAGTTGAGTTTGATATTTTTTTTAACTTTAAAAGAGAATAATATGTTTTGTAACTTAAAAACATTCAATAACAATCAAAACATCCTTAAACAAGTTTCAAATAATCCCAAACACACCTACAAGCTTGTACAGACTGAGACAAGCAGTGAGTTGAAAATAGGTTTTTCTTGTGCCAAATGGAACTGTGTTAGTGAATTTTGAATTGAAAAAATTGAGGGATGATCTCAAAGGAACCTCAACATGATTTAAGACATTTTTCAAGCCTTATTTTGTAGTGAACAACCTCCAAACATAGTCAAATAGAGTATGTGGGCAATGAGTGACATGTAAGGTCTCCTTTGCATCAAAAGGACTATATGGGTGGAGTTTGGCCAAGATGAGTGAAATATGACCTCAAGGAATTAATTAAAAACCTAATTAAACCATCCATATTCCCAAATATTTCCAAATTCACCCACAACAGGGGTCTCTAAATCAAAAACACAGTCAGACACCTACATGAGAGCTCATCTTGCAGGTTTAAGTTGTATGGTGGAGGCGTTATAGTGAGATAGGGTAAAGAACGGTTGACATTCATTCAGACCATGATGTTTTCACAATCAAGGAAAAATAAAGGGTAATTCTAAGTAAGGAAGGAAGCTAGAACATGCAAGAAACATTATCATCATAACACCCCTGCACATAGTCCTACACTCTAAAGTCTGCCTTAGAAATGGTGTTAGATGGAGGTTTAAAACTTGGATTTGCAAGGTTATTTTTGGTATAAAACACCCTTGAGAGTTGTTGAAGCACCTAAAATGATTTTATTTGAATAAGAGGAAGGGGAACACACCCCTATTTTGTCTTAGATTAGGGGTAGTTTTTCCATGCCCAAGGAGATAGTTTGAAGAAGAAATGGGTCAAATCATGGACTAGAGGTCAAGTGAGATCAAATGGAGGTTTACATAGCTGGTACACATCAAATGGAACATAATAAATTAGCCTAGAATATTTTCAAGCAAGAAGGATGCTCTAACCAAGAAGGGTTACATAGAGATGTATAAGCCATCAAAAAAACTATGGACTTCATCAGTCTAGCTTTAGACTCCTATAGATGAACTATGAACTCCATCAATATAACTACATACTCCATTAGTAGAGCTTTTTTACTTTCATAGGCCTCGCAGAATGCAAATATTCTAGTGCCAAGTGTCAAGGAATGCCTATTGGAGAGTGATCTTGATGATAGGTGATGATTGAGCTTGTGTAAGAGAATGTCATGATCAAGAAAACTCCCAATTCAGGTGAAGGCTTATTTGTAACTCCCTCTCCTCATCACACATGAGACACTTGTCCTAACTTTCTTTGGAATGCTCAAAAGGAAGCCTATGATGAAGGTAATTTGTCAGGGAGAATGATTGAGAAGATTTTCTACACCACACTTGGAGAAGGGGTTAATTTGGGATGAGATGATGTGTAAATCAATTTCATGACTCATTTTTCATTACATCCACATGTATTGTAACTAATTCTCACCTTGGGACACTTGTACTTATGCCTCTTCAACTTCTCTCTTCTCTCTTTTCTTCCAAGTTCTATAAGTATGAGCTATTTTGGCTATAAAAGGAGATTCCAACTCTTGGTATGGCAAAGCCCCACTAAAATTTTACCTTGATTTATACTTAAGCTGATGAGAAGTAAGCTGGTTATACTCTAAGCCCATTTTCACTACGTGTTGAAGTGATCCATCTTGAATGTCAAGTATAGATTGAGTTCATCTTATTTTCATGCAAACCTTGAATGTGTTACTACAAATGAATTCTCTCCTAATAGGTTTCATGAAGTGTATGTTGCTACAATATAATTTTAAAGTGTGTATGAGTTTGGTAGTGTCATATCTGACCTTCCCTTCACTTGCCTTCATTTATTGAGTTGTTATTTGCATTCATAAGAAACACCAATTCTAGGGAGCTTAATTAAAGGTATTAAGGCTCGTTTGTTTGTCTTAATTAATTATGAAAATTCCAAGTGTATGAATGGAAGCAACTCTTGGTGTATCACCTCCTAGTTTAGCTATGATTTATGTATATTTCTCTCCCTTTTCACCCATAATAGGTAGTTTTAGTAGTATAAGCACATCAAGTCATATCTAGGGAGTTATCCTTTAAAATCTATAGGTTTACTTCCACTATAGGTGGCCCACACACCTGGAAGTATTCCCATGTTGGTTGAATCTTGAAGAGGCTTGAACAATCTCTTCTAGGGTGCAAGATTTGGAGACAATAGTCCTGCCACACCCGATGGGACAACTGGTCCTAATTTCTTCCATGTCAAGGTAAATGTTGGTCTTGACAAGCCCAAGGTTGTATAAGTGTTTCTAATATAGCATTTGGTGACTCAAAAAGGTGAGAATATCTAGTTGTAGATCAATTTTTCCACATTATATTTTATGGTCAGTAGGAAGAAGAAGAGATGGCTAGAAAACATGCTTTCCCAGCCTTCAATTACCAAAATCCAATCAATATTCCTACATATGATCCTATCCCTCCCAATGCCACCAAAAGTCTCCCTAACTTCAATATATAAGGTCCTATTACCCCATTTGAATACATTAGGGACATCTCAAATTTTTGCAATTTCCATAATATCACTCAAGTCAACATAGTTATTATGATATTTGCCATGTCTCTAAAGGGTAAAGCACTTGATTGGTATAGGACATTGGGAGGTGGTTGAATTACTAATTGGGATGGCTTTGGAGATTTTTTGGTAAATAGGTTTAAGAATAAGAGTGACCACATTTCACTAATCCATTATCTAAATGTGATAAAGAGGAGTCATAATGAATCCATGGGAGATTTCAATGAAAGATTTCAAAGAACATGACATAGGTTGCCACTTATCATGAGACCCCCTTCAAGCTTTGTGTTCCTCACTTATCTCAAGGCCAGTGGTAGTAATGTTGCAATCAATAGAATTATTTACTCTACTTAATGAATATTAGATAGCTATTGAAGTTGATAATAGTTTGATACTAGCAGAGAAATTGTCCCCAAGAGTTGTTATGCCTTTGTTATCTCATAGTTAATTTGAAATTCCAAGTGTAGATAAAATTCCCAATGCCATTGTCAAGTCTATAATCACTCCCAAGAAGGTGGATAATGCTATAGACAAAGATGAAATGATCAGGTACAAGCTTAGCTCAAATAAGCTCAATTTCAAATAAGTACTCCACCCAATCCTTAATACAATCACCAAGGTCATCAAGTTTCCAATAGGCATCCTAATATCTATAATCCTAATTCCATTTCATCCAAAAAGGATGTTTTTCCAGTCCATACCAACCTATTTCAAGGAGAGAAACATTTGGATCATTAGGGATGATCTCAAGTTTAGTTTGTGAATGATGGTGAAGGAGGTTGTCAAGCCTTAGCGGCACAAGAAAGAGCTACTCCTTGCCTCACATCAAAAGAATAAAATCTCATGCAAAGGGATACTCATAGAGAGAGTAGAAACCAAGGTGAAATTCTTGTGAACTTTCAAAAATAAGAAAACCATGTTAACAAGGTTGACAAAGCACTTAAAGGATTGTCATTCAGTACCTCTTCTCTATTGCCTTCACAAATTGAGAATCAATCAATTGTTCCTAAGACTCTTCAAGAATTGAAAAGTGATGTTGCTATAGATGAGTACCTTGAACATATTGAAGATGATACCTCAAGTAGATATGATGAAGATATTGTCATTGGTACACATATTCACCCTAATGGATCAGTGTTTGAGCTTGAGGAAGGAGATGATGATATGGAGGATGATGATAATCACCTTGCAACACAAGATCAAGAAAAGGCACTCATTAGCCAACATGATGTTCCACAAGATATTGGTAAGAATGTTGATAAGATTCAAGTCTTTTATATTGATCATGAAGAGTTGGCATTTTGGGATGATCTTGAAAAAAAATTCTTGAGCTTGGATGATGCATCTCCACTTCATGAAGAGCTTGAGAAGAGTTTTGAAGGAGATGTTGCAGCAGAACCTATTGAAGATCATGAAGCACCTCCACAAGAAGAGAAAAGTAAGCATGATTCATCTCAATAAGATAAAATTCATAAGCTAGATGGAGAATACAAGGTTCTAAGAGAGGTATTGAGTTTTAAAGAACTTCTCCCATGCATTTAGCTGCTAGAAATGCCAAATTTTGATAGAGAACTTCCTTTTCAAAATGAATACAACCTTGATGATGCAAAGCCACTTGAGGTTGAGGTTGAATGTGAAGATAAAAATGAGTCTAAAATCAATGGAAACACACTTGAATAAAGGGATATCATTTCCATTCAAACCAATCAAGAAGATTATGTTTACATTGAACACATGTTCTTGGTTGTGGAACCAAATGAAACCAATGCAAGCACCATGGAAGGTGAATAAAGCCTTGGACAAATAAGGATAAATCCAAAGTGGTAGCTTGTACATATTTCTATTCCATTTCAAGGAGATGGTATGAAAATGTTTATTTTTGATCTAGGAGGATCATTTTTGTATATCTAGTTTGTACACTTTAGAGTGTGTTTGTTTCAATTTGTTTTGTGTTTCCTAAGTGTTTCATTACACAAGTGTGTTTCCTTTCCTTTGTTTGGTGTGTGCCTTTGTTTTTTTGTGTTTAGGTCAAAAATATTGTTTCCCTTTATCTAAAGGTTTGTTCAATTCAATTTGAGTGTCCATATGCATGACTCTATGCCTAATGAAAGTATTAGGCAATTGGTCTTAGGCATAACAGGCATGCCACCCCAAGGAATCACCAAGAATATTGACCAAATTTGACCCCAAGTTAAATTTGGGTTAACCCATACTATTATAAACATTTATATAAAATTTCATATGTCCTATGAGGCCATTTATTGTCTTACATGTCTCACTTACGCTTTCCCTAGTCCATGTTGAAACCCGTCCTCCTTGTACTAGCTTAGTCAACTAAAGTCAACATTGGTCAAACCTAGTCAAAGTGCCAAATTATATTTATAACATCTTAAAATGGTCTTTTAATTGTTTCAATGTGTCTTCAAGTCACAAATTGGCCATTTTATCAGTTTCATGTGGTAAAAGGGTTATTTGGCCACTTTTCAAGCTAATTAATTGACTTGTACGAATGGTGGGATTTAAAAAATGTGTCAACAATGTGGATATGATTGTGTATAATGTGAAATAATTTTATAATAAGTTAGGTGACAATTAGAAGTATATTATAATCAATAAATGGTAGTTTTTCCTCAAAAATATGAGTTTTTGGACACTTGTACAGACTTCTCAATTTCACCATCAGTTGAAAATGTGTTGGAGTGACTCTTCACCTCCAAAAAGGTAATTTACATTTTGGTTTTCATGGATAGTTTAAAAAGTTCTGTCTGCAACTTCTTTTCCTTCATTTTTCATTGGCAAGCCAAGGAAGGACAAATTCAATCACTTGTTATGGGCCGTATAGGTGGAAATGGAAAGAGTGATTATGGGGGTGGATAATAATATGAGTAAACTTCACTTTTTTATCAATAATTTTCAATTTTTCTCCTCCTAATTTATGAATAATTAGTTTGACTTCAAGCAGCTTTTTATGGATTTGCAACCATGAGGGGGTCATTGTTTGAGCTTGTCTCAGATTTTCTTGTTTTGGATTGATGGTTTTGCTTGTTTTAATGGATTATAAATTATTTTAAATACATTCTCATTCTTCTTCTCATTTTACAAATTTCAATTATGTGGGGAAGCCTCTTCTAAGCTTACATGTGCTTCCAACTGCTCTTTTACATTCTCAGCTATTTTAGGTGCCATTAAAAGAGTTTGATAATTATTTAAAGATTTCCTTGATGGAGGTTGTCTATTTTAAGGCTAATTTTTACATTATAAGGGGTTAGAGGCTCTCCAACAAGCTTTCCTTATGCAATTACATATCCTACTAAGTAAACAAACCCCAAGGATCATTTACAAGCCCTACTAACATCATGGTGGAATATATGGAGATGTGATGAGCCCTCATAATCAAACTCTACCTATTGATGAGGATCATGCTAGGATTTTTTAATATGGATAATTTTCAAGAGGATATGAAAGCCATTTCAAAAGGTAGAATGAAGACTGTTTTGGTCTCTCAGTCCTTAAATAACCAAAACAAAGATCCTTGAGCCTTTTTTGGGATAACATACACCATGAACAAAAGAGATTATAATTCTCTTGGTTATTT
This sequence comes from Torreya grandis, assembly GCA_037957365.1. Taxonomy (NCBI): domain Eukaryota; kingdom Viridiplantae; phylum Streptophyta; class Pinopsida; order Cupressales; family Taxaceae; genus Torreya; species Torreya grandis. The sequence continues at coordinate 50,470 of JARHVA010001786.1, forward strand.
ATCCTAATATCCCTATCCAAAAATAATTCCTATGTCAATTTTGAGGATTAGAAGGTGAGTAGAAGATGGATTTTTAAGGCCTAAAAGTGGCTAAAAACCACTAAAAAGGGGTAGTGGCATCTATAGGAAATTGACTTAAAAGGACCACTCTTCAACCAAAGTTTCATCCTAAAGTAATGCTTAATGTTTGAATTACCTTTGAAGATGGACAAGGAATAATTGAAGGCTCAAAGACCTTCCCAAAGGTATAGTGTATCCAACCTTGAGTCATGATCAAACCCCCTTGTTGGTACACAAGCATGTGAAGTAAAACATAGTCTTGCTAAGGAGTTTGCTTGAAGGTTGAGGTATGAAATAAAGAGTTGAGATTGATCTTTGTTTTGAAATTTTAAATAGAATAGGATGTTTGGTGACTTCAAAACATTTAATAATAATCAAAGAATCCTCAAACAAGTTTTAAATAATCCTAAACACACCTACAGGCATGTACAGACTAAGATAAGTAGTGAGTTGAAAATAAGTTTTCTTATGATAAATGTGACTGTGTTAGTGAATTTTGACTTATAAAAAGTGAGGGATGATCTCAAAGGAACCTCAACATGATTTAATACATTTTGCTAGCCTTATTTTGTTAAGTTGTGGAGCTAAAAGCTTCACTGATGTAGACATGGAGGAGGGTGCAGAAGGGTTGCTGAGTGCCACGGACACGGCGTCAGTCAGGCCAACCGACGTCGGCAGGAAGGAGATAGGAAGCAACCGATGTCGGTCAGATATCGGCCGGCGTCGGTGACCCCCAGGCGGACAGGGACCGGCGTCGGTCGCCTGTGTGGTTCGACTGTGAGTTTATTACGGGTAGTTGGTTGATGAACCAAGTGTTTGCATGCTTAGTGCTAATTATAGACTGAGAGCTGTGGATCTAATTATTGTACTAGGTGTCTAATTATTGTTTGGATGAGATCTATATAATAGACTCATGGTTGTATTGTAAAGTAGTGGTAGGGAGTAAGAGAGCATAATTATAAGCTCCTTCGGTGTGTGAGGTAGAGCAATGGTGCGTTCCTCCTAGTGCCACAGTACCAGGTGTGTGGGTGCTAGATTGGAGAGTCAGCTAGATTCTTCAGGTATGTATGATCTTGGTCATTAGGTGAGCATGGCCCTTATAGAAGATCTGCATGGTAAGTAAGATCGTTGATCTGCAGGTGTGTGTGTGTGCAAAGTCAAGGTTCACAGGTGTGCAGAACCAGTATTGATCTGTAGGTTGGAGATCAGATAGGATAGCAACACAACAGGGAGCAAGATCAGGCAGGATCTACTTGGATTACGTTGTGTACTCATTGGTATGTACGTGGAGTACATGGAGAGCTAAGAGGAAGGCAAGGCAGTTCCTTCCATAAGTATGGTCTGTTGAATTGCAAGTTGTTGCAGGTTCATGGGAGATCTACTTGAAGTACCTTGAGTACTTGTGGAGTGCGTGGAGCACTTGTGGTGTGCGTGGAGCACTGGAGGTGAACACCAACTCTGTGTTTGAGTTGGGTGTTGGGACCTAGTAGAGAGAGCTTTGAGGAGAGAATTACTATTCACTTGAGGTGTGGGAAACCTCTGAAGAGGTGGTGGAGAAGAAGTGGCATCTTCTTTATTGTATTCTTTTCTGTAAGAGTTATTAATACAAGTTGTGTATTGTCTCTCATATTCTGTGTTATTCTGAATTCTAGTTACTTGTTGAATCTGGTTAATTTCCGCATATTAAGTTGCTTGGTTTGGTAATCAACTGTGTGCTTCCAGTGTTTTGCAATGAGGGATGATCTCAAAGGAACCTCAACATGATTTAATACATTTTGCTAGCCTTATTTTGTAGTGAACAACCTCCAAACACAGTCAAATAGAGCATGTGGGTAGTGAGTGACATGTAGGGTCTCCTTTGCATCAAAAGGATTGTATGGGTGGAGTTTGGCCTAGATAAACGAAATATGACCTTAAATAATTCATTAAAAACCTAAGTAAACCATCCACATGCCCAAATATTTCCATATGCACACATAGCAAGGGTCTCTAAATGAGAAACATAGTCAGACACCTAAAGGAGAGCTCATCTTGTAGGTTTAGGTTGTATGGTGGAAGGGTTATAGTGAGATAAGGTAATTAATGGTTGAAATTAATTCACACCATCATTTTTTCACAATAAGGGAATAATAAATTGTCATTCTCGCCAAGGAAGGAAGCTAGAACATGCAAGAAACACTATCATCATAAAACCCCTACACATAGTCTTGCACTCCAAAGTCTGCTTTGGAAGTGGTGTTAGATGGAGGTCTAAAAATTGGACTTGAAGGCTGATTTAAGGTATATAACACCCTTAGGATTTGTGGAAAAACCTCTAATTATTGGTTTTTAATAAGAGCAAGGTGAACACACCCCTATTTTGTCTCAGAGTAGGGGCAGTTTTTCCATGCCCAAGGAGATAGTTTGAAGAAGAAATGTGTCAAATCATGGACCAGAGGTCAAGTGAGATCAAATGGAAGTTTGCATAGCTAGTACACATCCAATAGAACATGATAAATCAACCTATAATATTTACATGCAAGTAAGATGCTTTATCTAAAAAGGGTTACATAGAGATGTGGAAGCCATCAGAAAAACTATAGACTCCATCAGTCCAGCTTCAAACTCCTATAGATAAACTACAGACTCCATCGGTATAACTATAGACTCCATCAACAAAGCTTCATTATTTTCAAAGGCCTCACAGAAAGCAAATTTTATAGTGTCAAGTGTCAAGGAATGCCTATTGGAGATTGATCTTGATGATAGGTGATGATTTAGCTTGTGTAAGAGAATGTCATGATCAAGAAGACTCCCAATTCAGGTGAAGGATTCTTTGTAACTCCCTCTCCTCATCACACATGATAAACTTGTCTCAAATTTCTTTGGAATGCTCAAAAGGAATTTGTTTCACTAAATTTTGAATATATTTGATGTTTAAGGAGAAATAAAGATGAAGGGTAGGGATTAGAGATTAGAGAGAACCTAGATTGGTTACGCATCATAACCAGATGATGTTGAGCACTCCTCTTTAGCTAGGGAAGACTACCTACAAATAAGAAAGCACTACCACCAAATTTATTTGTTAGTAGATATATGAATGGGCTAATAAGCTATGTGCTTGTTCTTAGAAGTGTCAAACTTACTTAAGGATGACAGTCCACTTTTTAAAACAAAATGGTAATGAATAACAAAATGAAAGAGAGAGTAAGAGAGAGATGTTCATACCATTTTTACAGTCTAAGTGCATCAAAGAGTGACACATTGTAAGTAATGTGAGTTATTGGTGTTTTTGGAGGTAGTTTGGGTAGGCTCAAGGAGGTTCGTTAGGCTACTGATATCGGTAAGGAGATATGACCTATATCAGTTATGTGACTGAGTCAGTAGGGGTAGTAGGTTCTCAAGAGGTTGCAGGAGACTTTTCTAAGCTAGGAGGTGGATATTGGTCAATTTTATGAGATTGGGATGAGTCGTAAGGCAATGGGTAAGACTCAAGTGGGTCTAAATAGAGGGTTGGTATGTTTGAAGTAGAGGGAAATAGGTGAAGGAGTTTTATAGCTCCTCCATAGGTAGATTCAAGATGATCATAAAATGATAAATAGTATAATGTAAAGTAATTTTAAAATGACTATTTAAAAGAATTACAAAACATAAATATATACTTTTCTAGTGAAATAGATAAACCATGAGTGCCAAATAAATGGCTCTAATGAGGTGTGTTCAAGCAATAGATGAATATAAAGACAAGCGTGTACTGCCAATTCAAAATAATATAGACTTTGCGTAGTATATCAACTCCTGATCTAGACTAAATTGTGTAGAGTAATGGTAAGCTTAGATATAAAAAGTTTAATGCTAAAGCTTGTATGTGAATGACTAAGTTTTCTAATTTCTACTGACTTGAATATTAGCTTGGTATTTGGCTTGAGTAATTGATGTTGGTGATCCCATCGATATCGATCATGGGTTGACCGATGTCAATAGCATGAGAATAGTTAAATGGGCTATATTTATCCTATTTTCTATTCTTTCTCCTGCCAAGTGTGGTATCCAATAGGAAATGGTAGAAATGTGAGGTTAAGGAGGATGTAGTTAGTTAGGAATTTTTGTTAGGGGTGAGAATAAGTCATGGGTAGTTAGGATTAGGGGACTAAGTCTTGAGGTGACTCAAAGGGTAAGAATTAGTCTTAGGATGAGGTGGCCAAGTAAGGTGGCATAAGTATTTTTTAATTAACTTAATTAAATATTTTAAATTAAATAAATGTGTGAGGGGCAAAACCATGGATTAAGAAGGCTAATCATTAAAAGGGGCTCAAGGGGGTTTTAAAACAAGGAGTTACGCACATGTGTGATGTAATTTTGGTGTCTACATTTGCCCATTTTATCTTGTAATTTGTACTGACAAGTTACAAGACAAAAATAAGAGTTAGATGCTCTAGGTATGGGATGAGGTATCCCCCCTCAAAATGGGAACCGATGGAGGAGAATCCAGAATCGAGTACCAGTTTGATGAGTTAATTGGGTGGTTGGATGTTTAGTGAGAGCATGGTAACGTCATTGCTTATGTGTATAGTAATATGAGTTATAGTCAACACAATCAATAATAGGTAAAAGTGAGGATGACTCAGATAGAAATAACTAAATCCTATCTTGTAAGTGATATTTGATAAGGTTAAAATGATCAAAGTTGTAGCTCTAATGGTCAATGTGTTCCAAATATCTGAGGTAGGAAGTGCTCTTGGTAAACTTAAAAGTTTGTATGGGATAGGACTAGCTTGGTCATGATCTAAGACACATTATATACATGTGTGTGTAAAATATCCAACTATAGAAAGGTAGCATAAGTAATCAAGACAAGCAATGTAAATTTAGTTCAAAAGGGTCAATGGTCGAGGAGATATTCATGGTCTCTAGTCAAATTCATCATGGGAGGAGATTTAAGTCATCACCAAGGTTGGTTGTCATGGTCAAGGAGATATATGTGATCTCCAAGGTTGGTTGTCATGGTCAAGAAGATATACGTGATCTCCAAGTTACCCCAAACTGAGGGTGTAGTCCAAAGGGTGGTGGTTGGGGTTGAAAACTCTAATGTTAAGGTTATCAATGTCAGTCATGCCTTTGATGTCGATAGGAAGTATTAATTATATCAATTCCTTAGGTCAAGAATATCAATGTCAGTGGGTGACTAAACTTGACAAAAAGGGGTTCGGCATCCCACCAAAACTCATTTATGACATTTTATTGGAGAAAAAGAGATCTACATGTTATGGGGCATAGGATAGCTCTAACTTGTCTATTTTTGGTGAGTTAGTGAGAGATAAGTGGTTGAGAAGAGTGTGTGAGAGTGAGGGTTGGATTGAGCACCTTGTGGGATATGGTGTGACCAAGAGAGTGTTGTTGTGGGAAGAGAAGGTAGAGGTAGGAAGGGACCCAGCTAGAGGTACACCACCACAAGTGCCAACCATTCTAGCCTAGAGGAGATGAAGAGATGAGGTAATATGCCTTTTGAGTTAAATTTTAATTTAAGGTTGTTAATTTGCCATTTTGGGCTAAATTTTAAGTTTAAGGGGAGCGAGTGATATTAGAGGGGTTGTAAATGGGATGAGTGTATAGTTAGGTGAATTTGGGAGAGGTTGGGGGTAGTTTTTAAGAAAAAAAATAAATTTGGGAGGTAGGTTATTCAACCCTAGGGCCAAACTAGTGGTTGATGTTAATGGGGTTCACTAACATCAGTTGATAAGGAATCAATGTTGGATGGCATCCGGTGCTGATATAAATAGCTTTAATCAACATCTATCATAGGAAAAAACCCTAAATAGGAAGAAAAGGCCCATTTTATATCCCTAGTTGAGTTAGTCATCAAGCCTAATGGCTGAGCTAGCCTCAAAAGATCCTATGTCAATTGAGTACTACCTACATAGCCTGATTAAGGACCTCAGGCCAATGTAGTTCTCCCAGTGCGTAAGGACAAAGGGTGAGGTATGGTTAAAAAAAATTAAGGGAAGTGACTAGGAAAAGGTAGGTTGAAATAGGTCATGGGACTTAGGGATTAAAATATAGGTCATGGGGTCAAGGGTATAAGATATAAATCATTTAGCCTAGAGTTTAAGATATAGCTCATGGGGCCTAAAGTTAAAAGATAGGCAATTATGCCTAGGGTTGAAAGATAGGCAATTGTGCCAAGGGTTAAGAGATAGGAATTTGGGCCTAGGGTTAAAAGATAGGTAGTTGGGCCTAGAGTTTAGAGATAGACAGTTGGGCCTAAGGTTTAGGTGGGTTAACAGGTTAGATAGTTAGGTGGGTATACAACTAAGATAACCTTAGAGTAACTCATATCGACTGAGTGTTCCCTACATAGCCTCGATGAGGACCTCAAGCCAATGTAGTTCTCCTAGAGAGAAGGGAAAAAAAGGGTGGAGGTTTATGTATGTGAATGCAAGCTAGGTAGGAGTTGACATTATGAGATCAAATATCTATTCTATTAATGAGGATGAGGAGGGATGTCACCATGGATGAGTGGGAGCACATGGCAGCCATAGGGTTAGGAGGAGTGCAATGATATTATCAGGTTGCATGTGATGTTATCTTGATGATAGCTTTGATAGAGAGGTGGGATCACACCACCAACACTTTCCATTTGCCTATCAAAAAGTTGACAGTGACATAGGAGGATGTGTATAGGATTTTATGCTTGTCTCTCTAGGGTGAAGAGATATTCTCTTATTTGAGAGAGTATTATGAAATTGACATGGTTACATTGTTTAGAGAGCATGTTAGCGAGGTGACCTATCACACAGTGAGCTTTGCATATGAGCCACTATATACTGCTAATGAGGAGCAGGATTAGTTAAGTACCTTGATGATGATAGGGATTAAAATATATGCACTACCAAATGTATATGGTGGGAGATTTCCTATTGTATTGATAGGTGTTTTGGCATAGATGGTTGAACATTGGATCGTGTATGCATGGGGACTAGGTTTTCTGGAACAATTATATAGAGCTGTGGGGTTTGAGGCTGTGATGATGGTACAAATTATGTGTCAAGAATTTACTCCATTATTGGTAATATGGGCACATTATGGTGACATGGCTATTGGGGTTACCTATCATGATTATAGCCAGTAATAGGGTCAAGTTCAAATGGTGAAGAGAGGTTATGGCCTAGACATGAGTAGATGGCATAGTGTGGGATATTGATTATTATAGGTGTATGATATATGGATTGATTCCTATAGATATTTTTTAGAGTCCCTACTTGACATACCTTGGATTTAGAGGATAGGTAGAGCAACTTATCAGTTTACAGAGCATGTTATGGGTCAGAGGAAGATGAGTTGGAGAGTTAGTTATGAAACCCATGGCACAAGTTACGAGATAGCTTGTCTTGTCACAAGATGTGCCTCATACCTTTCCTTTATATAGGAGGGATGATATAGAGGCACCCCTACCCTTGTCCTAGGAGATAGATGGGCCATATTTTGAGCAGCTACCAGCAGGCCCAAGTGTAATAGATCCTAGATGCACAATAGATTATCTTGCTTGGTGTATAGGTTTACATCCCATGGTTCAAGTCAAGAGGCCACCACCAAATGTATAATGAGTGATGAGAGAGAGAGAGAGAGAGAGAGAGAGATGTAGTTGTAAAATATTGGGATGTAGCAATACAATCCCAAGAGGTAGTAGTATAGGCCTAAGATGTAGCAGTACAAGCTTGAGATGCAGCACAAGTATAGGTGTTAGTCTTAAAGGGGTAGGTTGTGACATTATAGGGATAGTTCAAGGCATTATAAGGACAGGTTACTAAATTAATAGTAGAGAGAGATAGTTTGAGAGTAGCAAGATATAATACTCCTCCTCCACCACCATAGGGATCAGTAGAGGGGCCTACAGTAGGTTTGATGGGTCCATCATAGACTATATCTCTAGCAAGGTACAACACTACTTTAGATGAGATTACATACTATGAGAGCAACATTAGGGATTTCCCATAGATTCATATGTATTCTAAATTTAGAGAGCAGGAGAGATTAGTGACACATGCCATGGCTTCTAGATCATGTACATGCAAACAGGTAGAGAGTAGTGATGATATTACTTCTTCATCACCATGACTATAGCCGTAGGTATTTTGAGTGCTAGATGATATTTTTGATGTTGTTATATATGTTTTATACACACCAGCCTATGAGTTGAAGATGAGAAATGTACTTTTTGAGAGAGAGATGATATTGATATGATCCATTGATGTACATTCATATTGAGTGCATATATGTATGAGAGTTTATTATTTTAAGATGTGTTTATCTGATGGTGATGATGTTTGTAGTTATTATAATGATGTGGATGCTTATTTTATGTTAGTCTTATGTTAATATTGAGCATGTTAGTTAATTTAGACTATAATTTCCCATATGTGATGGTATATGCATAGTTGATTGGTTAGCTTCATCTTAGCATTTTTCCATATTTGTGATGGTGTATGCTTAAAATAAATGGCATAGGCTTGATATTTTTCCTATTTATTGTTGTTTAGAGAAAGTTTGGTTGTATGTTTGGTAAATTTCACATGGGATTATATGAAATGGATTAATGGGTAATGGTTTGTTAGGTTTAGTATGGTTTTGGGTATTTATTTGAGTATCTTTGCTTGAGATGAATATGTGAGTGATAATATTTGTTAAACACATAACTCTAAGAATTGAGAAGAATTTGCAGAAAGGTGAGAAGGTGATTGAATCTTGTCATGAGATGTGATCTCAAAAGAGAAATCGACATGTGTTTAGAATGTGAAATAAAGAGGCAAATGTTCACGTATTGGTAAAGACCATCATCAACACATAAATAGGCTCCAGAGTATGAGCCTCTTTCATTTTTTACATCATTTGATCATTTTGTTTGTTAGAGAAGTGTCGTACTCACCTTGTGTCAAGTGAGTTCAAAGTCCCTTGAAAGAGTATGAAGGGAAAAAGGTAAAAGGAATGAGAGTGTTTGGGTATCGTAACCTTCTTAGTGGGGGCCCCTTCTGTGGGTGACCTGAGAGCTACGATAGGCAAGTCCATGACTTAAAGCTTTTTTATGTAAGTTGATCAATGCAAGAAACCCACAATGGGATTTTATTTATGTTGAGGTCATATGAAGCTGATCAATATGAGAAGCTTCTTAGTCATTATTTCCCTTGATAACAAAGCTTAGCTTAGCCATCCTTCAAAGGAGTGGTCTAAGCTTTTGTTTTTGATTTTTAATAGTTGTCCTTCAAGGGAGCAGTTTATTTATTGCATCAAGGAGAAGTTACGTAGCTATCCTTCAAGGGAGAAGTCTATGTTGAGAATCATGACCTAAGATATTATAACTTGTCTATTTATCACTTTTTTTTTTTCGCTTTAGCCATGGATAAGACTATAAAGGCTTAATGGATTTTTACTTTAAGGGTAAAACCATATCACTTCATACGTTAACTAAGTTTTTAGGAATAAGGGTTAAGAGGAAGGGAAATGAATGTAATAGGGTTACTCAAGGGATGAGCTCAAGTTAAACATGAGTTGAAGCGTCACTTGATTAACAAAAGAATGGTCATAGATGCAAAGCATTCAAAGGCTCAGGTTTTGGCCTTCCTTCAAGAGAAGACAAATGATAAGTTTTTGAGCCATACTTGTGAGTTATAATATAGGGTCCAAGCTAATTATGAGCAAACTTAACCCATTTTCTTTTCTCCATGTTCATCACATGTTAATTTTCATTTAAGATGAGATCTCTGATATTGAAATCTCTCTCCTTGAGATTTTTTTTGTAACCACATTTGATACACTCTTGATATATTTAGAGGTGGTTGAGGGCTATGAGACGACATTCATCAAGCAACTCAAGCTAAGCCAAACATTCTTGGTGAAAGTCATCATTAGTATGTTTTATAGAGAAATGCGAAGAGAAGGAATCTGGACCTCAAGAGGCAAAACAACTTCCATCCCATAGACCAAGGAAAAAGGTGTAGCACCTTTAAGGGTTTATATGCTAGTACAATAAGCCCATAAAGCAAAGGGAATGTTGATGTGCCAATCCTTGCTAGTATCATTGACACTTTCATGAGGATTTTGGTTAAGGTCTTGTTAGAATATTTTACAAATCCATTTGCTTATGGATAGTAGGGTAATGAGAAGCTTAATTTGATTTTAAAAGTGTCACAAAGATTTTAGACAGAATTATTTTTGAAATATTTATTGTTATCTATTATAATTTTATGGGGGACACCAAAATGATAGATGATGTGATGGTTGATAAAGTCAAAAAAAAAATTCAGCCAATGGAGACAAGAGGAATGGCCTTGACCCACTTGTTGAAGTATTTAGTAGCAGTAATGATGAAATGGTGATGAAGAGATGAATAAGGGTTAATCTCACCAATTAGATCCAAACCCCATTGGAAGAAGGGCCAGAAATCTTTGATGACTTATAAGGCATGTCTTAGAACATGAAAGAGGTTAGCATGTTGTTGACATTTGATGCAATGTCAAAAATAATCACTATAGTTTTGATGGAGTGTTGGCCAATAGTATATAAGTCAAAGGATGTGTTTGACAACTATGCTACCATTGAAATGTCCACCACAAATCTCATCATGGACTTCCTTAATGGTGAAGGGGACCTCAGTACTAGTGAGGCATCTGAGGAGACCATCAAAACCTCACTTGTAGAGAAGTCCCCCTAGCATAGTGTAATGAGTGAAACGTTTCATGAATTCATCTCTCTCATTATTGGAGAGGTCAGAAGGGGTAATAGAAAAGGAGAGGTAATCCATGAATTCCTTGTAACATAAGTCATGTGGGTTATGTGTTACATTGCCTATAAATAGGATGTTAGTTGATAAATAAGAGGGAAATGTTAAACGATATACAGTGACATAGATTTTTGAGGAAGAGGGTGAAGACGGTATGTGTGAAGCAAGAGAAGCCATTATGTCAACAAACTTGTTTGTAGATTGAGGAATAGTTTGCAAGAGGTAGGATTCAAATGATTTCAATAACGTATTTACACGATGTTTATATCATTAAAGAATTTTGTTTTTGCATAGGTAGGAACCATTAACCTGATTAACCACTAATTAGGAGTCACTAAAAATAGTTATTGATTTGGCACCCAAGAAAATTAACCATTTGAAGTCCTAAGATCAAAGCTTCATATTCAACCATATTTTTAGTACATTCAAAATCTATTTTAAATGACAAAGCCATAGGCTCACCATCAAGAGGAATGAGGATGACCCCTACACCCCCATCGTGTTGACATTTAGATCCATCAAAGAACATCATCATTTGATAGGAGATGTCATCAGTGGAGAGAATTGTGATGGATTCATTGAGGAATTCAAGGTTTGAAGGTTGGTTTTCAAGTAAAGGAGCAACAACTAATTGGTCAATTATCATTTACCCCTTGATAGACTTTTGTTGAATAAATTCCAAGTCAAATTCAGCAAGGAGCATGAGCCACTAAACTACATGTTGGTTATGATATGGCTTGGAATGCATATATTTAAGGGGATCAGTATGGGTGACAATGTAGGTCCTATAATCTAAGAGGTAATGATAGAGCCTATAAATACCAATGTGAGACAAAGCTTTTTGGTATGGGTATATCAAGTTTCATAATCAATAAGTGTGTGAGTTATGTAGTAAACCACTTGTTCTTGATGGTGATCATCCTGATGTGCAATCATAGCACCTAGAGAATGGTATGTTGTAGAGATGTAAAGGTAGAAAGGCTAGTTTTCCTTAGGTGGAATAAGAATTGGTGGGGAAAGGAGTTATCATTTGAGTGCATCAAAGGCTTCCTGTCAATCTATATTCCAATGGAAGGAGACCTCTTTTTTGATGAGATGGTGAAAGGGTTGGCAACTATCTGACAACTAGGAAATGAGGTAGCAGATTGACTGAAGCTTTCCTTGTAGGCTACAGAGTTGTTTGATATTAGTAGGTGGAGGCATGTCTAGTATTTCTCAAAATTTATCAAGGTCGACTTCAATACCATAGAGAGAAATGATAAATACCAAGAGCTTACCAAAAAGGACACAAAATATGCATTTCTTTGGGTTTATTCGAATGTTATATTAGAGGAGATGAGTGAATATGATTTTGAAAATCATCAAGTGATCTTGGTAAAGTTTAGAATTTTTGAGTAAGCCATCCATGTAGTCTTCCATAATTTTGTGCAGGAGATCATGGAAGATGTAAGTCATGGTGTGTTGGTAGGTGGCACCAGTGTTCTTCAGAATAAAGGGTAGGACCCGATAATAGAAAGTCCCCAATGGGGTAATTAAATTTATCTTATGTTAATCCTCGAGAGAAACTAAGATTTGATTATAACCTGAGAACCCATCCATAAGTGATGACATCTCATGGCTAACTATTACATCAACAAGTTGGTTGATACTTGGCAAAGGGAAGTCATCCTTTAGACAAGCGAGGTTTAGGTCATGATAGTCAGTACAAATGTAGATTACCCATGTCACTATTGTGATTGGAACAATATTGAAAACCCATTATGGGTAGTTAATGGGTTGGATAAAGTTAACAAAAAGGAGGCATTGGAACTCTTCTTTGACAAGGAGAACAATATGAGGATGCATTTTGTGAAGCTTATACTAACAGGTTTAGCATCTAAGTTGGTGATAATGATTTGGGTGATGATAGAGGGGTTGATACAAGGAATGTCATTATAAGACCAAGTGAAGGCTTTGATATGGTCATTAAGAAATGTGTCATAATTTTCTTGCTTAGAGGAGTCTAAAGATTGGCCAATCTTAATTATGTGGGGGTTATCATGAGAAGAAAAATTGATGTCAATGGTTGATTCATTTAACATAGCTTGTGTTTCAGATGGGAGTGATCATTGGATATAGGAATCCTTTGCACCCATGTATGTGAGAATAGCATCATCATCTTGACACTGGATAGTGTTGATAGTGGAAGAGTCTTCATCAATCATTTTAGGATGAATAAGAGGAAGGGACCTTGTGTCCTTACCCCAATGATAGGTGAGGGGGCCCAAACGGATGGCATTTATTGAAAAAAAAATTAGGAGATATAGGTACCTCTGATTCAGTAGGTGATGGTGGAGGAGAGGATGGAGAAGGAGAAATTGGCTCTTTAATAATTGGCATTTGAGAAGTTTTAGTGAGTTTAGTTGGTTCGTCAAAACCCACTCCATGCCATTTTTTAGCATTTTCAATGGTTTTGTTGGTGGGATATTCAATGAGAGTATAAACACCCTACTCATAACAACCCAAACCAAATCCTTTCCAAGGACACCTATAAAGATAAGTGTGAGCAAAGCTAAGTTTTCCCAAGAAATAGAAGTCACAGGTAAATCATTGTGGTGAAGAGGATGGATTGTTGATAGTGGGAGCTTGATTAATTCCCCCATATGTGAAATTAGTTTGAGGGTTAGGGGGTCCATATGAGATACCATCCCAATATGGAGATCATAATTTGGGTGCATATGAAGCTTTCCATACTCTCTTGGAGTATGTAACATGTTGAGTGTTAACAAACGATACTCTCTAAGTGATAGACGCTTGAAAGTTTCCTTCGTGGGGTCTTTGTCAGGATTTTGTGTTGTTGGTATCTATGTAAATCCTCAAAAGTATAATGCAGAGGAGATGATGTCTTTAAAAGAATGAGAACATCATTGGGGCTATAAGTCATGTTGCATTTTTTGAAAGGAGGTGAGTCAGTGGGAATAACATGCACTTGTCTATTGTGCTCAAACTTGATGCAGTGATGCAAAGTCCAGGGTACACATGCCATATCACATATCCAAGGTCATATAAATAGTATGTTGTATTATAACTCTCCTTCTATGACATAGAAGAGCTTAGGAAGTGTTTGGGGACCCACACAGATATGTAAGACAATAGTGCCCAATGTAGTAGCTATGGTATCGTTAAAGGAGTGGAGCACCGCATCAGTTTGAGACATATAATTATTAGTAAGGGCTAGCTATTTATAGGCATGGGTGGAGATAATATTAATACTATCTCCTCCATTGATCATGACTCTTTTGGCATAACTTTGATCGATATATGTGGTGATAGAAATGGCAAAATCCTAATCTTCAAGGTGTGGAAGTGAAATTTCTAAATCGCTAAAGGAAATTAGGGAGATGGTGTTAAATTAGCTGACCAAAGCTAAAAGAGGTTGGGGATCATCAGTTTTTACCTCAACTACTTATAAAGCACTAATTAAAGCTTGACGGTGTTGGGGTGAGTTTCAGATTAACTCATATAAGGAAATTTTTAGAGGGGTTTCGTGAAGTTGTTTCACCATCAAGTTTTGAATAACTTCTAAAGATATTGGTTTCAAAACACCCAAAATGGAAATCTTGAGATTCAGAGGAGGAGTGTCTTTAGAAAAGGGATGAGCCCAAGGGGTAGTGACCTTTTCCTTATCTTTATCCTTTGGATTTTGTGACTATGTAGTCACATTAACTATGTTGATCTAAAACATAGGTGAAGGAGGTGGCAAATGGGGATACAAAAACATATTTGGATTTGAATTCAGGTGGAACAGTATGATAAAACATAGATGCCAAGGGTGGAATAATAGGAAGATTAATAGGAGTGTCAACAAAGAGAGTGTCAATATCAAAGTGTTGTAGATTGACTGTCGTGAGAGCTTTACAACTCTCAATATCATGTCTAAGTGAATGATGATATAGACAGACTTGTGTATCATCAAACCAAGATGGATTCAATCCAAGAGGGTTATAAGGTTTAATGAGAAGAAGGATTATTATATAGGATTGAAGAAACTAGTGTAGGAAAAATATTTGAGAGCCTACGAGTGGGTTAGCACTTGTTGTTGTAATAGGAGTGGACACCTTCTTTGGTTTAGGAGTTATAGGGGTGAGTTTGTGTGGCACCTTCTTAGGTGGTAGTAGAACCACATGTTTTTCTACCACTTTCTTGGTGTTAGGTATCATGGTGTCAGATGTGAAAGGCCTACTAGGTGGTATAGGTAGTAGTGGAGGTAACTTAGCCTTTGGTTTCACTTAGATTAAGGATACCCTAACTAAAGTAGAGGGATGTGGTCCCAAAATTGAGGGCAAAGTTGAGGGTGGAAGAGGGAGGGATTAGTGAGATCTAGGAAGCTTTAAATTCTTCCTTAGTTTAGGCCATAGAACTTTAACTTGTGGTTGGAGATTCAGATCTAATTTTACCGATGGATGAATTAGATTAAAGACTGGGTGAATGCCAAAAGACCTGATTTGCTTTAATGTGGCTAACACCTATGAGGGTGAGGGTTTTGATGTAGAAGGATGAGCTTCTAGTGATTTTAGTGAAGAATCTCTAGCTTTTTCAAAGACCTTGAGGGAAAGGTTAGTGAGAGGATTGGTGGTAGAGGATGACATTTGTTGTGTAGGATAAGGAGTTTTAAGTCGGTCCTAGAATGCTGCATGATCTAGCTTCATGGATTCAAGAAATTATAGAGTTTTCACTAACCACAAGAAGGGTTTAGATGAAGTTGACATAGGCCTTATAATTGCTTCTTTAGAATGTTTGGGTGATTGAGAAAGAGGGAAATTTTTGGGCTCTACTACATCAAGCCAAAGATGAGAAAGAGCCACAATAGGGTATTATTCAATAGAGACAAGAGAAGAGGCATGGTCTTCCATGGGTGGGGGAAAGGTAGGTGAAAAAGACTCCTCAAGGGGGTAGAGCATAGGTATAATTATTTCCTCAACATATGGGAAAGGAATAGGTAAAGTATTATCTTCCATAGGTAAAAGAAGTGGTAAAATTGGATGTATTGGAGTACGCACAATAGGTCTCTCATCTAATGTAGGGATGGATAACACTGGCTCTTCTAGGTGTGAAGGAGGAATGGATAGAGTACTACCTTCCATCAGTCGAGGAGAGGTAGGAAAAGAATGTTCCTTAAGAGGGTATAGCACAAGAATGATATTCCCTTCAACATGTAGTTGAGGAACTAGTAAGTCATGGTCCTTAAGTGGTAAGAGCATAGGTAAAACGGGTGTAAAAGGAACTAGCAATATAGGCTCTTCTTATGGTAAAAGGAGAGGTATAGGAGGTTATTCCTTATGTGAGAGTGGAATGGGTGAAGTAGGCTCTTTTACCTGAGGAAGAAGGATGGGCAAAACAAACCCCATCGATTATGGGGAGGAGTAGGTAAAATAGGTGCCTCCTGTTGTGGGATAGATTATATTAGAGGTAAAGGAAAGACCATATTGACCATATGGACATTATGATCACATGAGTTATTAGTAATGGTCTAAACAATATTTTAATTGGGTGAATGGTTAGGAAAAGGTTGTTTTAACACATCCATATTTTGATTAGCAGGTGCATTAGGGTTATCCAAAATGAGATCACCCCTATCAATCATGTCATGAACAATATTTTTTGAATGTTTTATAGTTATTAGAATTATGGCCTTTTACTTGATGGTAGACACAAAACTCATCCTCCTTGTACCAATAGGAATAGGATGGGAGGGATCAAACTATATAGGAGGCATGATTTGAGGAAGGGTTATAGCTCCCTATTGCAATAGTTATTCCATAATAGAAGTGTATGACTCCCCAATGGTAGTGTATTGTCTTTGTTTATACCATTGTTGGAATTGCTTGGTCAGATTTTGTGAGGTCGAGGAATTAGGTTGGTTTGTGGTTGTGGAAGAAGTTGATTTAATGACCATCATATTGGTAGATCCTTTAGATTTTTGGTTAGAAGGAGAAGTTTTAAAAGAAGAGGAGTCATTTGATTTGGAATTAGCATTCTTACTACACAACTTGACTCTGTCTTCCTCTATAGCCTAGATTTTTAGTTTGTGTACGATTGTAAAGGCTTCATCAAATGTACAAAAAATTTGTTCTCAGAGTGTGGATGAAACTTGCTTAGCACATGCCCTCGAGAAGAGCTCAATAATATTAGGTTAGGGTAAAGAGAAGGAGAGTTGATTGATTAAACCTCTCTAGTGCATGACAAAATCTATGACAGACTTGTCATCAAATTGTTTAATAGAATAAAAGTCCATAATAGAAACCTTTTTAGAAATGTTGATAGAGAAATGGTCTGGGAACAATTATGCAAGTTGGGTAAATGAGAAAAGGGAGTTATGAGTTATAGAGCTATACAAATTTAGGGCAACACCTGAAAGAAACATAGGGAAGGTACAAAGTATTAATGCACCATCATGCCCTATTAAATAACAAGCATGTATAAATGCTCACAAATGCTATTATAGATCCTCTTTACTATGGAAATGAGTAAATTTGGGGATTTCCCATTGGATTAGATAAGGTCGAATAGGCACAAATGGATAGATGGGCTCATTGCATATTTGATCATAAGACAACACATTCTTTAAATCCGATATAGATGTCTCTAGATTAGACATCTTGTCCATCAGCATCTTAATTAGGTCTGGAGGAGGATTGGTTTGGGAGATACCCCCTAAGTTATAAGGAACCTGATAAGTGGTAGAGGGAGTGTATGATATATCTTGTTGTGGTTATGTTGACGTAACATAGGGGTAGTGAGTCACAAGTTGGGGGGGGGGGGAGGGGAATGAAAGGGGCTTGTCCCACTAGGTTAGGTACAATGCTTTGGTTAGATGTTATTATTGTAGATTGGGTTGTTGGCATGGTTATACTGAGTGAAGGGTGAGTCATAACTCATGTAATTATAGGTGGGAGAGTAGATGAGATTGGTACCACCAAATTTTTAAATGGGGTTAGACTTAACTAAACTACTTATGGTTGTGAAGGTAGGGAAGTCATGACAAGGTTTAGGTGAGACTAAATGGTTGGCAATGCTAAACTTTGGATATTATTTATGGTTGGCTTACTTGTTTAAGTGATGGTTTGAGTAACCATGGGTAACATAGTGGAGATAGTTGAAACTGAAGTTGTCTCCATCAAAGAAGTTTTCATACCATATAGTGGGTCGCCCAAAGAATTATGTGTTTGACTCATGGCAAGGTAATGCTAAAGGGCTGCCAGATTGTGATCATGAAATTTAGAAAAATCTTGATCTCCTTTAGGAACAATGGTAATTTGGTTAGGGCTAGGAGTATGCTCTGTATCTCAAGTAATCTCCATGATAGAATCAACAACAAGAGGGAAAGGTGGAAGTGGTTGTCAGCTTGCATAATTGACGATAATTTTGGCTTAGCTTCAAGTTAATACCATGCAAGAAGAAGTATAAATAGTCTTAGAACTTTGTATTAGTGACAAAGTGAGGAAAAACTAGGATTGGGTGTTGGTAGGTATGTTGTTTTAGCTTGTTGTTTTGAGTAAACTAATAATAACCATATACACAGTCATCAATGTCAGTCACTTGACTGATGTCGGTAGGTTAAATTCTACCAACATCAATGGTTTAATTGATGTCAGTCACTATGGAGTCTTAAAAGATGAAAAATATAGGATATAAGAGGTTTGTATAAGGAGGATGAACACTCAGAAAACTTGATATAATAAGTTATAAAACCTAAGTATTATGAATGGTATTGATTTTGTAAATCAATAGAAAAAGGTCCTTACCAACTCAAAAAATATAGAAGGCAATAGAAAAGTAGAAAAAGAACATACAACCACTAATTATTAACTCCTAGAGATTAATTTTAGTCTCGTGTTGGCTTATGCCTTAATCAGATAGTGAGATGAGAGTTTGGTTACCGAAGGTAATAGAAAGCAATCTAGAACTGGTTTCAGGTTAGTTTTGGTACTTAAGAGGAAATCTATGTTAGTCCAAGTATATGGCTTGTTATAGGAGCTTTCTCCTTGCACTTCACATACCTAAAGCCAAGCCAAGTTTCTTAACCAGAATACACCTTTTATCTAGAGTTTATACTCCAGTAGAGAACGGAGTGGGTTCTCCCCTTGGTGGTGAAATCCAAGTAGGATAGCCAAGTAGGGTAAGGTGATCCACCAAGTGATGAAATCTTGATGTGCCTTATCTCAGATGAGTTTAGATGTTTATTTTTATGAGTGAGATCTAGTATGTAACATGGGTGTACTATGATTCATTTATAATGCTTGTAAATAACTAAGTGAGCTAATATGCAGCAAGCAAATAATGAAGTGCAGTAAGTTTTAAACCCAAATTTGAAGTGTTTTGATTCGAATGAAAACAATGATGAAATATGAGAAGAGAATGAATTTCACTATCCTAATGTGCATGCAAGAAAGAGATAAAGAAGAGATTATTTTTAACTTTCAATAAAAATGATAAGTTTCTTTTAGAGGCAAAAGAAAGAGAAGAGTGGTAAGGAAGAATTAATTACCATTAAACAGAAAATAAAATGTTGAATATTTCATTTTGAGGAAAAAGAGAGGGAGAAAGTGAAAGGAATGAAATTTTCACTATAATACACCTATATGAATTCTTAAAACAAGTATTAAACCCAAGGAAAACTCTAGGGTCCCACCAGGCATGCCAGAATTGTTTCACTAAATTTTAAATCTATTTGATGTTTAAGGAGAAACATAGATGAAGGATAGGGATTAGAGATTAGATAGAACCTGGATTGGTTGTGTGTTGTATCTAGAAAATGTTGAGCACTCCTCTTTGGCTAGGGAGGACTACCTATGAATAAGAAAGCACTACCACCAAATATATTTATTAGTAGATATATGAGTGGGCTAGCAAGTTATGCGCTTATTCTTGGAAGTGTCAAAATTAGGGATGACAGTCCACTTTTTGAAACAAAATGGTAATGAATAAAAAAAATGAAAGATAGGGTAAGAGATATTCTCATACCATTCTTGTAGTCTGAGTGAAGTAGAGAGTTACACAGTGTAAATAATATGAGTTATTGGTGTTTTTGGAGGTTATTTAGGTAAGCTCAGGGAGGTTAGTAGAAATACTTAGTCACTGACATTGATTAGGTTACTGATGTCAGTAAGGAGATATGACCAATTTCAATTATGTGACTGATGTTAGTAGAGGTAGTAGGTTCTCAAGAGGTTGTAGGAGGCTTTTCTGAGCTAGGAGGTGGATGTTGGTCAGGTTTATGAGGTTGGGAAGAGTCATAAGAGAGTGGGTAAGACTCAAGTGGGTCTACATAGAGGGTTGGTATGTTTGAAGTAGAAGGAAGTAGGTGAAGGAGTTTTAAAAATCCTCTATAGGGAGAGTCGAGACATTCATAAAATTATAAATAGTATAATGTAAAATAATTATAAAATGATTATTTAAAAGAATTACAAAACACATAGATATATTTAGCTGGTGAAATAGATGAATCATGAGTGTTGGATAGATGGCTTTGATGAGGCATGTTTAATCAATAGGTGAATATAAAGACAAGTGTGTGCTACCAGTTTAGAAGAATCCAAGCTCTATGCAGTATATAAACTCTTAATCTAGACTGAATTGTGCAGAGTAATGGTAAGCTTGGATGTATAAAGTTGAATGCTAAACCCTTTATGTGAATGACTAAGTTTTCTAATTTTTTCTGACCTTAATATTAGCTTGGTATTTGATTTAAGTACCTAACATCAGTGATCCCATCGACATCGACTGTGGGTTGGCTGACATCGATGGCATGAGAATAGGTAAAAGGGCTATTTTTAGCCTATTTTTTGTTCCTTCTCCTACCAAGTGTGGTATCCATTAGGAAATGGTAAAAATGCAAGGTTAAGAAGGATGTAGTTAGTTAGGATTTTATGTTATGGGTGAGAATAAGTCATGGGTAGTTAGGATTAGGAGACTAAGTCTTGAGGTGACTCGGAGGGTAGGAATTAATCTTAGGATGAGGTGGCTAGGTAAGGTGGCATAAGTAGTTTTTAATTAACTTAATTAAATATTTTAAATTAATTAAATGTGTGAGGGATGAAAACATGGGTTAAGAAGGCTAATTTTTAAAAGGGGCTCAAGGGGGGTTTCGACACAGGGATTTATGCATGTGTGTGATGTAATTTTGGTGTCTATCGAAGCCTATAGTGAATGTAGTTTGCAAGAGAGAATGATTGAGAATATTTTCTATGCCATACTTGGAGAAGAGGCTAATTTAGGATGAGATGATGTGTAAATTAGTTTCATGAATCATTTCCACTACATCCACATGTATTGTAACTGGTTCTCACATTTGGACACTTGTCCTTGAACCTCTTCAACATCTCTCTTCTCTCTCTTCTTCCAAGTTCTATAAGTATGAGCCATTGTGGCTATTGAAGGAGATTGCAACTCTTGGTATGGCAAAGCCCTACCAAAATTCTACCTTGATTTATGCTTAAGCTAATGAGAATAAAGATGGTTATATTCTAAGCCCATTTGTACTACATTTTTAAGTGATCCATCTTGAATGTCAAGTATAGATTGAGTTCATATTGTTTTCATTCAATCCTTGAATGTGTTACTACAAATGGCTTCTCTCCTAATAGGTTTCATGAAGTGTATGCTATTTCAATAGACTCTTGAAGTGTGTATGAGTTTGGTAGTGTCATATCTAATATTCCCTTTACTTGCCTTCATTTGTTGAGTTGTTATTTTCCTTCATGAGAAACACCAATTCTAGGGAGCTCCATTAATGGTGTTGAGGCTAGTTTGGTTATCTTAGTTCATTATGCAAATTCCAAGTGTATTAATGGAAGTAAATCTTAGTGTATCACCTCCTATTTTAGGTTTTATTTGTGTATATTTCTCTCCCTTTTCACCCATAATAGGTAGTTTCAGTAGCATAAGCACATCAAGTCATATCTAGGGAGTTATCCCTTAAAATCTAGATGTTTACTTCCATTATAGGTGCCCCACACACTTGGAATTATTCCCATGTTGGAAAAATATTGAAGAGGTTTGAATAACCTCTTCTAGGGTGCAATATTTGGACAAAACAATGATCTCAAGAGAGATAATTCAGGGATTGATCCATGTTAAATAGGGTGATCAATGTGTAGATATAAGTTATGATTAGGTAACATGTCTATGAGTGTGGTACATAGGTCTAAATGGGATGTGAAGGAGCACATAGGACCAGTGAGGTTCAAGGGAGATTAAACATAGTCTATGGAACCCTATTGAAGCCATGGAAGCTCTTTATTTGTACACATAGGTCTGTAACAAAAAAAATATGTACAACCATACAATAATCAAGCCAAGAACAAAATCAGGATCAAGAAACATTTCTAAATGTAGAGTAATAAACCTAATTTTATGAAAAATGACCCCCCCCTAAAATTTTTGAGATTTTTAAGGCTCCCAAGAATTTTTTTCAAAGCCTCACAAAAATTTCCTTGAAATACATGCAAAAAAAACTCTAGATTTCAAATGAAATCTAATAGTAATGAAATATCAAATAAACATTTGACAAATTGGCTCTAATACCATATCAGACTTTTGATCCCAATCCAGATAATGTGAATACAAAGATCTAATGATCAAATGAGATAAAGCTCGTACACACCATAATGACGTTGAAGCAAGATTAAATCACAAAGCTATAATATTGCATAAGACAAGAGATATGAGCAAAACCCAAACTTGCATTAATTCACACATGAATAATACCTCTCACACCTCACAAAATACAAAGGAGAATATTCTATTAAATAGGCTATGAAGAGGAATGAATCCACAACCATTTGGGAATGTGAACAAGGGTTAGTTTCCAAATGAATAGTATCTCCATGTGCTAGAGATAAGTCAATATTGGTTGGTGAATGACAAGGCATCCTCACCAACCCATTTGACCATAATTTCCACATGTGGGTGTGAAAATATATGACCTCATAAATCATCTTAAATAACCAAATATCCACCTAAGCACAATGAATAATAAAGTGTAGTAAGAACCTAAGGTGAAAAATCTACACTAACAAAAAAAATTTAAAGAAATGATGCATAGTTTAGAAGTTAAGATCAAAACATTGATTGCTACTTTTTATGTTTTTGGGTGTTCAATTTTATGTTTAACTTTGATTTTGTAGGTTAGCCTTCTAAATTGTTGCTTTAAGGTTATAATAGTTTAATATTAATTTTTATGTCTTATTGAGCTAACTTTTAGGAATATCACTTTTACCAAGAAACAAGAAAACCCCTTAACATCTTTTATAGGACCCAAGGGCCAAGAAAAGATTATTTTAAACACTAAGTTTCAAATCTCACATTTAAAATTGGGGTTATAAAATTTGTGTACTTAAGTTATTTTTCATTTTTTGTCCAATTTTTCAACACAATGCATAGGGGATGAAATTCATCACATTTTTCATTTGGTTTTATAAAAATGAATCCACACTTTAGTTAAATACTCATAAGAGTTTTCATTTTTATGTTTGTTATTTGGATGTTTGTTTAGTAAGATGAGTGTCATGTGCATGCTCTCCCCCCATCCTCTTTAGGGAACTTGGGTGATAAAAATACTCACCTTTTGTATTTGTCACTTTGTATAAAAGCATGTAAGGAAATTAATTAAGCCCCTCCCTGAAATTCAAGTGATTTGGGTGACCCCAAAATGACCCTAAAGTCCTTCCACTTATCTTTTATTTTATGCATTTTGGCTTGTGTGCAAGAGTTTACTTCTCCCTCATAGGTTATTTAAGAGTGCATTGACCTAGGGATTCATTTCCTAGGATCGTACATACCCCAATACATGGTAGGGCATATAAACTAAGGGTGACCCACTAAGATGCTTATTTGAGTGGTTAAACAAGCCCTGTTAGTGGTACTCAACCTCATACTATAGGGGTAACTTGAACATCACACTACACTAAGTAATTGACAAATGTAGTGGTTGTGAAAAGGATAAAACATTTTCACAACAAGTTGGTTGATGTGGATCTAAATAATGTGATTTCATCTATAGTGTTGACCATAATTGGGACCATTTATATGTGTGAAACCTATAGTTTTATATAAATGCCACTTTCTACAGACATATTGTCAATGTAGGGTGAGTACTCTGAAGTTTCATGTCATCCTACAAACTCTTAAGAGAATAGGGGACATTAAAACCCTAATTTTCATGTGCTTTTACTTTCTATATTAACAACTTAAAATCCTCTAAAGATCAAATATATAGACAAAATTTGACAGTACGATGCTACCTTGTCATTTTTAAGATTTAGGACATTACACTTTGGTGTTTTTATCATTTTGTCCTCTTTACGTATATAGTATTATGTCTAAATTGATTATTTAACATAACACATCCAAAAAAGAGTTTTGTTTGCACATCACTCTTTTGTTTGAAGAGGTGTTATGTTGTCCAATTGACATCACACATTTTCCTTAATGTTTTGTCAAACTTTTGTGTGTGTGTGTGTCAATTGTTTTGAAAAGGGCATCATTATGTTGCACATTTAATTTCAAATATTGTGCCTTAAAATATTTGAACAAAACATTTTTTTACACCTTTAGAGCATGATAGTGTCATTACGCTACTCAAATTATTTACCTTATACCTTTTATATCTATGTCTAGTATCCTCATGCCATTAATTCTTTTCTAGCATGTTGTCTATTTTGAGGAACCTAGTCTTATAAATCTAGTTTTAAATTAACCTTGACAAGTTTAGATACAAACATTAATTGGTTTTTGCTTAGGCCTTTCATAATTTTGGTCTAGACATTTGCTTTTCACTTTTGGCTTGTGTAACTTAGACTAATTTCTTGCTTCATTTAAAAACTATTTGTGTGCCTAAATTTGGAGAAGGGGTCTATCTCCCTTATGCCTAAAATTCAATGTCTTTTACCAAAAGATCAAGTTTATGTCTTTCGCTAAATTTTATATATTTCAAGTCTAAATAAAAATAGATAAGAATGATAGGGATAAGTGATTAGAATAAACCCAAATTAGTTTGTACATCATATCCAAATGTTGTGAGCACTCCTCTTTGATTGGGGAGAACTACCTGTAACTAAGAAAACACTACCATAAAATGTTTGTTAATAGATAAATGAGTGGGCTACCAAGCTACGTGCTTGTTCTAGGAAGTGTGAAACTTACTTAGAGATGACAATCCACTTTTGAGAGATAAAAGAGTAATAAATAACTAAAAGAGAGGTAAAGAGAGAGTGAAAGAGAAATAATGTTATCATTATTCACAACCTAAGTGTAATAGAGAGTGATATGGTACAAGTGGAGTATTTTTTTTAATATTTTATAAGTTGTTTGGATAGGTTTTTAATAGGTTAGGAAATCCATAGTCACCAATGTCGATAAGGAAGTGACTGATATCAGCTATGCTACTAAGGTTGACGAGTGAAGGTGACCAATGTCAGTTAGGCTATTGGGGTCGATAGGGGCAACAATTGCTTGGGAGTCTGTAGAAGGATTTTCTAGGTCTAGGAAATGGTTTTAGTTAGGTTTGGGAGGTTAGAGAGTATAGTGAGAGAGAGAGAGAGAGAATATGATTTGGATGGATCTGGTCAAAGGTTTGGTATGTTAGGTTAAGGAAAAACAAGCAAGGAAGCTTTATAGCTCCCTCACGAGGGTTCGGTCAAGAATGTGTAAGTCAATGAATAGTAGATATGAAGTGATATCAAAGTAAATACTTAAAATTCCTATAGAATAAGTGATGTATTTAGCTGTAGTGGTGATTGAATGATAAGTATCAGATTGATGGCTCCAATCAGGTAGTTTGAACTAATGGCCAAAATAGAGAGAACAAGTGGGTGTTGCTAGTCCTCAAGAGCTTGGTTCTTGATCATGATTGACTTATGCAAGATAATAGTAAGCCAATATATCAAAAGTTGAATGTCAAGAGCTTTAATGTAAGTAGGAATGAATTTTCTCAATTTTTATTGACTTAAACTTCAGGTTAGATTTTGGCTTATATCACCGATGTTAGCGATCTCGCTAACGTCGATCGTGGGTTGATCGACGTCAGTGGCCTTAGAATAGGTAAATTTTACTATTTTTGGCCTATTTTTTGTTGCTCTTCATACCAAGTGTGGCAACCATTATCAAATGGTAAAAATAAGAGGTAAAGAAGGAGGTAGTTGATTAGGAATTTAGTTTTGAAGTGAGAATAAGTCTTGGGAAGTTAGGATGAGGGGACTAGGTCTTGAGGTGACTCATCAGGTGAGAATTAGTCATAGGGTGAGGTGGCTAGGTAAGGTGGAAAAAAGGGT
The DNA here is from genome assembly GCA_037957365.1 of Torreya grandis. NCBI lineage: Eukaryota > Viridiplantae > Streptophyta > Pinopsida > Cupressales > Taxaceae > Torreya > Torreya grandis. The sequence goes on from JARHVA010001786.1 coordinate 76,594, forward strand.
TTTTAATTAACTTAATTAAGTATTATAAATTAATTAAATGTGTGAGGGGTAAAATCATGGGTTAGGGAGGCTAATTATTATTATTAAAAAATGGGCTAAAAGGGGTTTCAACATAGGGAGTTACGTACGTGTGTGTGACGTAATTTTGGTGTCTAAATTTTCCCATTTTGGTCTTGTAATTTATACTAACATGTTTTCAAGATAGAAATAGGAGTTATATGCTCCAAGTATTGGATGAGGTATCCCCCCTCAAAATGGGAATCGATAGAGGAGAAATCATAATCGGGTACCAGTTTGATAAAAAGGTAATTGGGTGAGTGGTGGAGAATTAAGTATCACTTTGTATATGTATAATACTATGAGATATAATTGATAAATTCAAGAATAGGCAAGGTTGAGGAGTACTCAAATAGGAAAAACCAAAGCATAACTTGTAAGTGATAGCTGATAGGTCAAAATAATCAAATTTATAGCTCTAATGGTTGATGTGTCCCAGGTATATGAGGTAAGAAGTGCCCCTAAACAACAAAAAAGGGTTAAAGGTGATAGGACAAGCTTGGTTGTCATCTAAAACACCTAATATACATGTTTGTGCATAATAGCCAATTATAGAGGAATAACATAAGCTATCAAGACAAGCAATGCAAGGTTGGTGTAAAAGGGTCAATGAGCAAGGAGATATTCATGATATCTAATCGAAGTCATCATGGGTGAAGATTTAAGTGATTTCCAAGGGAATTTATCATGGTTGGGGAGATATATGTGATCTCTAATTTGGTGGTCATGGTCAGGGAGATATACTTGATCTCCAAATTACCCTAAAGTATGCATAAAGTCTAAAAAGCTGGGGTTAATTTTTGGGGAAAACATTATTGCAATAGTGCCAACATCAGTGACATTATTGATATTGGTAATAAATAGTGACAACATTGACACATTAGAGAAACATTACCAATTTTGGTAGGCACAAGCATCGACATCAACAAATTAGGTTTAGTATGCTGACATTGATGGTTGACCAAACTTGATAAAAGGGGGTTTGGTAGCTGACCAAACTCATTTACAACTTGTGATTAGAGAAAAATAGAGTTGTGAGAGTGACTGAGATGGTAGATCAAGGAGGGGATCCAATGGGAGGTGTACCACCATAAGATCCAACTGTGCTAGCCAGGAAGAGATGGAAAGATGAGGTAAGAGTCTCTGCTAGTTATTTTGAAACTTGATTTGGTTATTTGGAGTTTTTAGGTTAATTTATAGGTGGGGGATAGAAAATGTTCATAGAGGGGTAGGAAATAGGGTAGGTTGGATTTAGGATAAGTTGGGGGGAATTTGGGTTAATTTTTTAGGTTAAAATTATAATTTTAGGGATGGGTCATTAAACCCTAGGGCCAAACCAAACACCAACATCGGTGGGGTCGATTCTCATCTGCCAACGTGGCATTGAGGTCAGTAGGCATTGGCTGATGTCAGCTAACACTTATGCCTATAAAGCACTGATGTCAACATGAAAGCTAACATTGGTGACTATGAAGAACTAGTAAAATAGGAGAAAGGGTCATTTTGGAACCCTAATGGAAGTAGTCAACTAGCCTAATGGCTAATATAGCCTTAGAAGACCTTGTTTTGACTAAGTACTACCTACATAACCCAATTTAGGGCCTCAAGCCAATGTAGTTCTCCTAGAGCCTAAGAAAAATATCTAAGGTATAGTTTTAAAAAGAGAGGTTGAGATAGGTTAGAGGACCTAGGGATTAAAATATAGGGCATAAGGTTGAGGGGTACATATATAAGTCATGAAGGCTAGAGTTATGATAGGCAATTGGCCTAGGGTGGGGAGTGAGAGAGGCAGTGAAGCCTAGGGTAGAGAGAGAGGAAGTGAAGCCTAAGATAGAGAGGGAAGAGTAGGGTAGATACTTAGGTGGGTATATGGCTAAGCTATCCTTAGAAGAACCTATGTCGATTGAGTGTTTCCTATATAACCTAATTCAGGGCCTCATACCAATGTACTTCACTTAGAGAGAAGGGAAAAAGGTAGTGGTAGGTTATATTAGAAAGTATGTGACTTAATTTATGTGTGTATAGATGTAGGCGAGGATGGATCTAACATTACAAAATCATCTACTGAGGCTTTTGATGTACATGAGGAGGGGTGTCATTCTAGATGAGTGGGAGCACATGGCACCCATGGGGTTAGGAGGAGTGTGATGATATTATTAATTCACCTGAGATGTGGTCCTTATGATAACATTGATTAAGAGGTGGGATCACACAACCAAACCCTCCCATCTACCGACTAGAGAGTTGATAGTGACCCAGAAGGATGTCTATAAGATTTTATAGCTGCCACTCCAGGGTGAGGAGCTCTTTGCATGCTCGAGAGAGGAGCATGATATCCACATAGTGGCATTGTATGGTGAACATGTTAGTGAGGTGACTTATCCTTATATATGGTCGATGATGAGTAGAATCGATTAAGCATCCTGATGATGATCAAGATCATAATGTATGAATTACCAGATGTAAATGGTGGAAATTTTTTTATTGCATTGATAGATGTGCTTGCACAAATGGTTGAGTAGCAGACTATTTTGACATGGGGTCCAGTGTTTTTAGCATAGCTATATAGAGAGCTATAGGGTTTGAGACTGCGATGGTGATATAATTTGTATGTCGACCATCTACTACACTATTAGGCATATGAGCACATCATGGTGACATGACCATTGGGGTTACCTACCATGATTCTAGCTAGCTTTAGGATTGGTTTCAGACAATGGATAGAGGGCATGGTACAAACCTGAGTGGATAGTGTAGTACATGATATTTCCTATTATAGATGCATGATTGAGGTTTTGATCCCTATGTATATTTTGTGGAGACCCTACCTGACATACCCCATATTTCAAAGATAGGCACAACAACTGGTTAGATTACAGAGTTCACTATGGGTTTTGGGGAGTTGAGCTAGTGAGTTAGATATTGTACCCATGGCATAGGTAAAGAGGCAGTTCAATCTACTATAGGATACACCAACTACCTTCCCTTGATATAGGAGGGATGACATAGAGGCACCCCTGCCATTGTCCTAAGAGATAGATGGGCTAGATTTTGAGGAGCTATCAGTAGGGCCAGGTGTTGGAGATCTAGGGTACACAATGGCATATACAGCTTGGTGGGTAGGTTTACATCTTATGGTGGAGGTCAAGAGGCCACCTCTAGATTTACAAGGGTTGGTGAGAGAGAGGAATGTAGTTGTACAAGCATGAGATGCAACAATGTAGGCTAGAGATATAGAACAAACATAGGTATTAGCCTTATAGGGGTAAGTGGTGAAATTATAGGGCTAAGTTGGGGTACTATAGGGCCAATTTGTAGCATTACAGGGCCAGGTCATAGTTTTACAGGGTTAGGTGACTACAATGATAGAGAAGAGGAATAGCTTGAGAGCAGCAGGTCAAAATGCTCTTCCTCCTCCACCACAGGGACCAATACAAGTTGGGTCATTAGTAGGTGCTATGGGACCACCATAGACTATATCTCTGGTGAGATATACTACTACCTTGGATGAGATTGTCTATTATGAGAGGGTCATCAAGGAGTTTTCATAGATTTAGTAATATTCTAAGTTTAGGGAGTAGGAGAGATTTGTGTCATGTGCCACAACTTCTAGCTCACGCAGATGCAGACGGGTTGAGAGTGGCAATGACACCACTTTGTCACAACCATATAGAGAGCCTTGATGATCTTGAGTGCTATATTTTGTCATTTTTGACTATATTTATTATATGTACATTGGCCTGCAAACTGAAGATGTGAGATGTATATTTTGAGAGAGAGATGATATTGTGATGATAAACATTTGTTTTGATCATATATATATGAGATGTTTATTTATTGTGATTTTGAGATGCATTTATTGTGATTATCATGTAGATGATGATGATATATATGATGATTTTATACTATGTTTATTTGATGTTAATGTTGAGTATGTTAGCTGAGGTTTACTTAGCATTTTCCATATATGTAATGGTATATGCATAGTTGGTTAGTTAGCTTCATCTTAGAATTTTTCCATATTTGTGATGGTGTATACCTAAAATGAATGGGTTGGTTATGTGATTTTATTTCAGCATTTTTCCATATTTTTGATGGTGTATGAATAAAAATAAATTGAGTATGCTTTGATAGTGTTGGTATGACATTATTTTTCATCTCAATAGAGAGAACAACATGTGGTTTGGAAGGTAAAATAAAGAGGCAATATTCTCGTGCATTGGTAAAGACCATAATTAGAATGTAAATAGGCTCAATAAAATGAGCCTCTTTCTTGCCTTATATTTTTGAACCATTGTGGTTATTAGAGAAGCATCGTGTTTACCTTATGTTAAGTGAGCTTCAAAGTCCCTTGAAAGAGTATGAGGGAAAAAAGGGTAAAATGAAGGAAAATTTTTGGGTAACATAACCTACAAAATGGGGATGATATGCTCCTTTTATGGGTGACCCAAGAGCTACTATAGGCAAGCCCATGACTTAAAGCCTTTTTTTTGTGTAAGTTGATCAATGTGAGAAGCCTACAATGGGATTTTGTATGGGTTAAGGTCATATAAAGCTGATCAATGTGAGAAGCCTATTTTATTTGTATTTCCCTTTGAGAACAAAGCTTGGCTTAGCCATCCTTCAAGGGAGTGGTCTAAGCATTCATTTTAAGTTTAAATAATTGTCCTTCAGGGGATCAGTCTATTGACAGTAACAAAGGGAAGTTATGTAGCTATCCTTCAAGGGAGAAGTCTATGTTGAGAAGCATGACCTAAGAGTTTATAACTTGTCACATATCCCATTTGTTTATTTTTTTTTCTTTTTTGTTTTTTTTTTGTGTTTCTTTTTAATCTTTTAGTCATGGACAAGACTATAGAGGCTTAGGAGTTGTCCACTTTGAGGGCAAAACCATACCACTGCGTAAGTTAACTAATTGTATAGGAGTAAGGGTGAACAGGAAGGGAAATGATTGTAATAAGGATGCTCAAAGGATGATCTCAAGTTAAACACGAGGTGAAGCGATGCTTGGTTAACAAAAGAATGGTCATAGGTATAAGGCATTTACAGGCTCATATTTTGGTCAAGAGAAGACAAGCGATAATTTCTTAAGCCATACTTATGAGTTATGATATAGGGTCCAAGCCAATTAGGAGAAAACTTACCCCGTTGGATTTTCTCCATGCTCATCACATGTTGATTTTCTTATAAGATGAGATCTCTGATATTGAAATCTCATTCTTTGAGGTCTTTGTTATAAGTGCATTTGATATGCTCTTGATAGATTTGGAGGTGGTTGAGGGCTATGAGACGGTCCTCATCAAGAAATTAAAGTTGAGCCAAACATTCTTAGTGAAAGACATCATTAGTAAGTGTGTCTTGTATATAAATGCAAAGAGAAGGAATCTGGACTTCAAGAGGCAAAATAGCCTCTGTCCCATATACCAAGGAAAAAGGTGTAGTACCCATAAGGGTTCGAATGCTAGTGTGATAAACCCAAAAATCAAAAGGAATGTGTGTGTGTCAATCCTTGCCCGTATCATTGACTACCTTCATGAGAATTTTGGTCAACGTTTTATTAGAATCTTCTACCTATCCATTTTATTGTGGATAGTATGGTGATAAGAAGCTTAATTTGAATCTAAATGTATCAAAAATATTTTAAATAGTCTTGTTTTTGAAAGATTTGTCGTTATCTGTTATAATTTTATGAGGGACACCAAAATGACAGATGATGTGATGGTTCATGAGGTTAAAAAAAATTCAACTTTAGTGGAGATGAGAGGGATGGCCTTGACCCACCTGGTGAAGTATTCAATGGTAGTAATGATAGAATTATGATAGAGGGATGAATGAGGGTTAATCTCCCCAATTAGATCTAAGCCCCATTAGGAGAAGGGCCAAAATTATTTGGCAACTTGTAATGCATGACTCATAATGTGAAGGAGGTTAGTGTGTTGTTGACACCTGACATAAAGTTGAATGTAATCAGCACAGTCTTGATGAAGTGTGGGCCAATAATAGCCATGTTAAAGGATACGTTTATCAACTACGTGACCATTGAAATACCCACCACAAATCTTTTCATGGACTTCCTTAATGGTGAAGGGAGTCTTATTACTAGTGATGTATCTAAAAAGAAGACCATCAAAACCTCATTTGTAGAGAAGTCCCCCTAGCATAGTGTAACGAGCAAGACATTTTATGAAGGTGCATCTCCATTTATTAGAGAGATCAGAAGGGGTAATAGAAAAGGAAAGATAATCTATGAGTTGCTTTTACCATAGGTCATGTGGGTTAGATGTTACATTTCTAATAAAGAGGATGTTAGTTGATACATAGGAGGGTAATGTTAGGCAATGCACTATAACATAGATTTTCAAGGAAGAGGATGAAGAGAGTATGTGTGAAGCAAGTGAAGCCATTGTGTTAGCAAACTTGTTTGTAGACTGAGGAAATTTTTTTAAGAGATAAGAGACAAATGATCCCAAGAGCGTATCAACATGATGTTTATACCACTATAGAATTTTGTTTTTGCATAAGTAAGAACCATTAACCTAGTTAACCACTAGCTGAGAATCATTGAAAATGGTTATGGATTTGATACCCAAGAAGAGAATTGTTTGAAGTCCTAAGATCAAAGCCTCATATTTAGCTATATAGTTAGTACATTCAAAATCTAGTTTAAATGACAAAGGCATAGGCTCTCCATCTACAGGAATAAGAATGACCCCCACACCCCCATCGTGTTGACATTTAGACTTGTCAAAGAATATCATCATTTGATTAGAGATATCATTGATGGAGAGCGTTGTAGTGGATTCATTACAGAATTCAAGGTTTGAAGGTTGATTATCAGGTAAAGGGTTAGTAGCTAACTAGTCTATGATTGTTTTCCCCTTAATAGACTTTTGTTGAATGCATTCTAAGTCAAAGTCAGCAAGAAGCATGAGCCACTAAGCTACACATTAGTTGTGATATGGCTTGGAATGTATTTATTTGAGGGGATCAGTATGGGTGACCACATAGGTTTTGTGATTTAGGAGATAATGGCAAAGCTTGGAGCAAAACACACCAACGCGAGGCAAAGATTTTTAGTATGGGTATATTGAGTCTCGTAATTAATAAATGTATAGCTTACGTATTAAACCACCTATTCTCGATGTTGGTCATCTCGATGTGCAATCATCACCTATAGAATGGTCTGTTGCAGAGGTGTATAGGTAGAAAGGTTGGTTTTCCTTAGGTGGAATATGAACCAGTGGGTAAAGGAGATATTGTTTAAGTGCATCAAAATCTTCCTAGAAATCTATATTCCAATAGAAGGATACATCCTTTTTGAAGAGATGGTAGAAGGGTTGGCAATGATCTGACCTCAAGGATATGAATTGGAAATTTGACTAAAGTTTTCCCTACAGGATATGGGATTGTTTTATATTAGTGGGTAGAGGCAACTCTATGATTTATCTAACCTTAGTAGGGTTGACCTCAATACCATAGAGAGAAATGATCAAAACTAAGAGCTTACCAAAAAGAACACCAAAGACACATTTTTTTGGGTTTAGCCAAACATTATATTGGAAGAGATGAGTAAATATGGTTTTGAGAATCAAGTGGTCTTGGCAGAGTTTAGACTTACTAAGTAAGTCATCCACGTAATCTTCCATAATTTTGTGTAGGAGATCATGAAGATGTAGGTCATAGCCCATTGGTAGGTTATACTAGTGTTCTTTAGGCCAAAAGGAATGACCTGATAATAAAAATTCCCCCATGGGGTAATGAAGGTTGTGTTATGTTGATCCTTAAGAGTGACCAAGATTTGATTATATCCATAGAACTTGTCTATAAGTGATAGCATCTCATGGCTAGCTGTTAGATCAATAAGTTGGTTGATACTTGGTAATGGGAAGTCATCATTTGGACAAGTGAGGTTTAAATCATGATAGTCAATGAAAATGTGGATTCCCCTGGTGACTTTTGTGATAGGACCAATATTGGAAATCCATTGTAAGTAGTTGATGGGTTGGATAAAGTTAACAGAAAGGAGGCGTTGGAGCTCTTATTTGACAAGGAAAGCAATACGAGGATGTATCTTGTGAAGCTTTTGCTTAACAGGTTTAGCATCTTGATTGGTGATAATGTTATGGGTGATGATAAAGGGGTCAATACTAGGCATGTCATTATAAGACCAAGCGAAGGCTTTGCTATGGTTATTAAGAAATGTCACATAATCAGCTTGTTTAGAGGAATCCAAAGATTGGCCAATCTTGAGGATGTGAGGGTTATCATGAGAGGGCATATTGATATTAATGGTTGATTCATTTAGCATAGCTTGTGTTTTGGATGGGAGTCATCATTGGATATAGGAATCATCTGCACCCATATATGTGAGAATTGCATCATCATCTTCACATTGGATAGTGTTAATAGTGGAGAGTCTTAATCAATTATTTTAGGATGAATGAGAGGAAGGAAACTTGTTTCCTTACCCTAGCGATAGGTGAGAGGCCCCAAATGGATGGAATATATTTTAAAAAAATTAAGAGGTATAGTTACCTCTAATTTAGTGGGTGATGGTGGAGAAGAAGGTGGAGAAGGAGAAACTAGTTCTTTAATAATTGGTACATGGGAAGTTTTAATGAGTTTATTTGGTTCATCATATGCCACTCCATGCCTCTTTTTGGCATTTTCAATGGTTTGGCTAGTGGGATATTCAATAGGTGTATGGACACCTTATTCATACTGACCCAAACTAAATCCTTTCCAAGCGCACCTATACATATATGTGTGAGTGAATATAGGGTTACTCAGGAAAGAGAAGTCATTTGTAAATGGTTGTGATGAAGAAGATGGATTGCTGACAATGGGAGCCTGATCAATTCCCTCATATGTGAAATTAGTTTGAAGGTTAAGGGGCCCATAAGGGATGACCATCCCAATGCAGGGATCATATTTTAGGTGTATGTGAAGATTTATATACTCTTGTGGAGTATAGAACATGTCAAGTGTCAACAAATGATATTTACTGAGTGACAAACATTGAAAAGTCTCCTCCATGGGATCCTTGTCAGGAATTTGTGTTGCTGGTATATATGTAATCAGGGGAGTGGAGCTTGTGGAAACTTCAAAATTATCATGCAGAGAAGATGATGTCTTCAATGGAATGAGAACATCATTTGGATTATAAGTCATGTTGCATGTTTTAAATAGAGGTGAGCTAGCGGGTATAACATGCACTTGTCCATCATGTTCAAACTTGACACTGGTGTAAAGTTGAGCATACACATGCCATAGCACGTATCCAAGGTTGCCCAAGTGTTATGCTATATTATAAATTTCCCTCCACAACATAGAAGAGCTCAAGAATAATGTGGGGACCTACACAAATATGTAAGACAATAGTGTCCACCGTAGTAGTTATGGTATCGCTAAAGGAGTGAAGTACCACATTGGTTTAAGACATGCAATTGTTGGGAAGGGATAGCTATTTATAGGCATGGGTGGAAATAATATTAATACTATCTCCCCCATCGATCATGACTCTATTGACATGAGTTTAATAAATATATGTGATAATAAAAAGGGTAGAATCCTGATCTTTAGGGTGTTGAAGTGTGGAATTTCCAAATCACTAAAAGAAATCAAGGAGATGGAATTAAGGGAGCTGACCAAAGTTGCAAGAGGTTGGGGATCATGAAGTTGTACCTCAATGGCTTTCAAGGAACTAATCAAAGCTTGATAGTGTTAGAATGATTTTTGGATTAACTCATACAAGGACATTTTCATAAGAGTTTGGTGAAGTTGTTTCACCATCGATCTTTGAATAACATCTGAAGATGTTGGTTTAGGGACACCTAAGATGGAAATCTTAGGATAAGGAGGAGGAGTTTCTTTGGTGAAGGGATGATCCCAAAGAGTAGCAACCTTTTTCTTACCTTTATCCTTTTGGTTTTGTGACCGTGTGGCCATATTAATTGTGTTCATTTAAAATATAGGTGAAGGACGTGGTAAAGGTAGTACAACCACATATTTGAGTTTGAATTTAGGTAGAATAGTAGGAGGCATTTTGGATTCCAAAGGTGGAATAACAAGAATGTTAATGAGAGTATCATCAAAGAGAGTGTTGACATCAAAGTGTTGTCAAATGACTGCTATGAGGGCTTTATAACTCTCAGTATCATGTCTAGGTAAATGATGATATAAACACACTTTTGTATCATTAAACAAAGATGGATTCATTCTAAAAGGACTATAAGGATAAATGAGAGGAAGATTTATTATGAAATATTTTAATAACTAACATAGGAAAAAGAATTGAGAGCCTCCAAGTGGGCTCACACTTGTGCTAATAATAGTGGACACCTTCTTTTGTTTCAGTGTTGAAAATTTAATTTTATGTGGTGCTTTGTTTGGTGATGATTAAGTTACATGTTTTACTAACACTTTCTTGGTGTTAGGTATCTTGGTGTCAGATGTGAAAGGCCTACTAGATGGCAAAGGTAGTACTGGAGGTAACTTAACCTTTTGTTTTTTTTGGGTCAGCATTATTCTAACTAAAGTATAGGGGTGTGCTCCCAAAATGGATGGTTAAGTTGAGGGTTGAAGAAGGGATCAGAAAGATCTAGGAAGCTTAACATTTTTTTGTAATTCAAGCCATGAAACTCCAACTTGTGGTTGAGGAGTTAAATCTAATTTCACCTATGGATGAATTAAATTAGAAACAAGGCATACACCTAAAGGCTTGATCTCCTTTAATGTGGTAAATGTCTGCAAGGGTGAGGCTTCTAACATAGATGGTTGAACTTTAGGTGCTTTTGGTGAAGAAGATCTAGCTTTGTCAAAGACCTTGGGGTAAAGGTTAGTGAGAGGGTTGGTAATAAAGGTTGAAATTCATTATGTTGGATAAGTATTTTTAAGTTGGTCCCAAAATGTCGCATGATCTAGCTTCATGGAGTCAAGAATTCTAGACTTTTCACCAAACATGAGAAGGGTTTAGATGAAGTTGACGTAGGCCTTATGGTTGTGTCTTTAAAAGGTTGAGGTGTTTGTGAAATAGGAAATTTTTTGGTTTTTACTACTTCAGTCCAAAGATGAGAAAGAACCACAATGGGGTCCTCTTTGACAAAGATGGGAGAAGAGACATGGTCTACTATGGGTGGAGGAGAGGTAAGTGAAGAAGGTTCTTGAAGAGGGTAAAGCATAGGTGTTATTGCTCCCTCAAATTTGGGCAAGGCATAGGTAAAGTATGATCCTCCATAGGTAAAAGAAGGGGTAAGAGTGGTACAATTAGAGCATGCATAATAGGTCTCTCGTCTATTGTGGGAGTAGATAATATTGACCCCTCTACGTGCAAAGGTGGAGTGGATGGGGTACTACTTTCTATAGGTGGAAGAGAGGTAGGTGAAGAAGGTTCCTCAAGAGGGTATAATATAGGAATGATATTCCCTTCAACATGTGGTTGAGGAATGGCTAGGGTGTGTTCTTCAAGTGGTAAGAGGATAGGTAATATTGGTATAAAAGAAATTAGCATTACAGGCTCCTCAGGTGGAAAAAGAAGTGGTAAATGAGGCTCTTCCTCATGAGGGATTGGAATAGGTGAAATAGGATCTTCTACTTGAGGAGAAAGAATGGGAAAAACAAATACCACTGACTATGGGGGAGGTGTCGATGAAATGGGTGTCACCTGTTGAATGGGAGGTAGAAATAGAGGTAAAGGAAAAACCATATTAACCATATGGATATTATGATCACCTGAGTTAGTTGTGGTCTGAACAATATTTTGATTGGGTGAATGGTTAGGAAAAGGGTGTTTGAACACATCCATACTTTGATTAGGGGTGCATTAGGATTATCCAAGATGAGATTACCTTTATCAAGAATGTCTTCAACAATGCTCTAGAGTGTCTTATAGTTATTAGAATTGTGGCCTTTAACTCGATGGTAACCACAAAACTCATCTTCCTTGTACCAAGTTGGGATGGGATGGGAAGGGTCAAACTATATAAGAGGTTTGATTTGAGTAAGGGTTATGATACCTTTTTGTAATAGCTTTTCCAAAACAGATGTGTATGACTCCCCAATGGGAGTGTATTGTCTTTGTTCATACCATTGTTGGAATTGCTTGGTTAGATTTTGGGAAGTCAAAAAATTTGATTGGTTTGTGGTTATGGAAGAAGCTGACTTAACGACCACCATGTTGGAAAATCCTTTAATGTTTTGGTTAGAATGAGAAGTTTTAGAAGAAGAGGAGTCATTTGATTTGGAATTGGGATTCTTACTATGCAACTTGACTTTGCCTTCATTTATAGCATGAACCTCAAGTTTTTGTGCCATTGTAAAGGCCTCCTAAAATGTGTAGAACGTTTGTACCTAGAATGTGGATGAGATGTGCTTAGTACATGCCCTTGATAAGATCTCAATAATCTCATGTTGGGGTAAGGAGAAGGAGATTTAATTGATCAAGCCTCTCTAGTGAGCGACAAAATCTACAATAGACTCATCGTCAAATTGCCTGATAGAATAAAGGTCTGTTATAGAAACCTTTTTAGAAATGTTAATAGAGAAATGGTATAGGAATATTTGTATGAGTTGGGTAAACAAGAAAAGGGAGTGCTAAGTTATAAAGCTATATGAATCCAAGGCAACACCTAAAAGATACATAGGGACAGTGCAAAGTAGAAATGCATCATCATGCCCTTTTAAAATAATAAGTATGTCTAAATGCTCACAAGTGTTATTGTGGGTCCTCGTTACTCTAGAAATTAATAAATTTAGGGGTTCCCATTAGCTTGGTTAAGGGTGAATAGGCACATAAGGATGGATGTGTTCATTGCATATCTGATCATAAGATAACACATTCTTTGAACCAAAAATGGATGTCTCTAGATTATACATTTTGTCCATCAACATCTTAATGAGGTCTAAAGGGGGATTAGTTTGGGGGATACCTCCTCAATTATAAGGAAATTGATAGGAAGAAGAGGGAGTGTATGACATAGGTTGTTGAGGTTGTGTTGGGGCAACATAAGGATAATGAGTCATAGGTTAGGGTGTGGAAAGAAAAGGGGCTTGTCTCATTGGGTTAAAGACTATGCTTTGGTTGGTTGTTGTTATTGCAAGTTGGATTATTGACATGGTTAGATTGGATGAAGAGTGAGTCATAGCTCAGGTAATTATAGTTATGAGGGTAGATGGAGTAGGTACTAGTAAATTCTAGAATGGGGTAAGACTTGACTGAACTGGTTATGGTTATGAAAGTAGAGAAGTCACACCAGGGTTTAGGTGGAAATGGGTGGTTGGTGATGATAAACCTTGGACATTGTTTATAGATGGGTTACTTGTCGAAGTGGTGGTTTGGGTAACCATGGGTAAAATAGTGGAGGCAATTGAAACTGAAGTTGTCTCCATTAGAGAGGTGGGTATACCATAGATTGGGTCACCCGAAGAATTATGGGTTCAGCTCATAGCAAGGTGATGCTAAAGGAATGCCACATTGTGATCAATAAATTTAGCAAAATCTTGATCTTCCTCTGGTATAATGAGAATTTGGTTGGGGCTGGGAGTATGCTTTGTATCTAAATTATGCTCCATGATAGAATCAAAATCAAGAGGGGAAGGTGGAAGTGGTTACCAACTTGCATAATCGGCAAAAATTTTAGCTTGAGCTCATGTCAATAGCATGTAAGAGGAAGTATAAATAGTCTTACTACCCTGTATTAGTGATAGAATAAGGAAAAACTAGGTTTGAGTCTAGGTATGTGGGTTATTTTAGCTTGATGTTTTGAGCAAATGAAAATTACATAGTCACTCATGTCGGTCACTTGACCAATGTCAATAGCAAAAGTTTACTCATGTCGGTGGACTAATCAATGTTGATGGGTAAACTCTATCGATGTTGGTATAGTTAACTAATGTTAGTCACTATAATATCCTGGGAGATGGAAAATCTATTGTTTTAGAAACCCAAAAGTAGAAACTAGGTAAAATAGTGGATGCAAGAGCTCTGTGTAAGAAGGAAGAACACTCAAAAAACCTAATATGACAGGTTATATAAATTGAGTATTAGAGATAATATTGATTTTGTGAATTAATAGGAAAACATCCTTACCAACTCCAAAATATACAAGGCAATAAAAAAGTTAAAAAATAACATACTGCCAGCAACTATTAAATCCTAGAGATTAATTTTTAGTCTCATGTTGGCTTATGCCTTAATCAGATAGTAAAAAGATAATTTGGTTATCGTAGGTACTAAAAAGTAGTCTAGAGCTAGTTTCAGGTTAGTTTTAATGCTCAAGAGGAAATCTATGTTAGACTAGGTACATGGCTTGTTATAGGATCTTGCTCTCTGCACTTCATGGACATGGAGCCAAGCCAGGCCACTTAACCAAAATATACCTTTTGTCTAGAGTTTATACTCTGTCAGAGAATGGAGTGGGTTCTCCCCTTGGTGGTGAAATCCAAGTAGGATAACCAGGTAGGATAAGGTGATCCACCAGGTGATGAAATCCTGATGGGCCTTTTCTCAGGTGAGTTTAGATGTTTGTTTGTGTGAATGTGATTTGGTTGTGTAACATAGGTTCACTAAAATTTATTCATAATGCTTGTAATTAACTAGGTGAGCTAATATGTAGCAAGTAAATAATGACATATAGTAAGTTTTAAACCCAAATATGAAATATTTAGATTCGAATAAAAACAAGATGAAATAGGAGTAGAGAATGAAATTCACTATCCTAATGTGCATGCAATAAAAAGTAAAGAAAATATTCTTTTCAACTTGTAAGAAAAAAATGATAAATTATTTTTAGAGTTAAAGAGAAGAGAAATAAAATTTTAGTTTAATTCTTTTAAACAGAAAATAAAATGTTGATTTTCTTGTTTTAAGAGAGAAGAGAAGAGGAAAGGGCAAGAAATGAAACTTTGACTATAATGGACCTATATGAATGCTTAAAACAAGAAATGAACCCAAGGAAAACTCCAGGGTCCCACCGGGCGTGCCAAAAATGTTTCGCTAAATTTTGTCTATTTCAAGTCTAAAGAAAAATCAACAAGAATGATAGAGATAAGTGATTGGAATGAACCTAGATTGGTTTGCATGCCATATCCATATGTTTTGATCACTCCTCTTTGGTTAGGGAGGACTACCTATAACTAAGAAAGCATTACTACAAAATGTTTCTTAATAGATAAATGAGTGGGCTACCAAGCTACGTGCTTGTTCTAGGAAGTGTGAAACTTATTTAGAGATGACAGTCCACTTTTGATAGACAAAAGAGTAATAAATGACTAAAAGAGAGGTAAAGAGAGAGTGAAAGAGAATTAATGTTACCATTATTCACAACCTAAGTGCAGCAAAGAGTGATAGGATATAGGTGGTGTATTTTGTTTGTATTTTAGAAGGTGTTTGGATAGGTTTTGGAGAGGTTAAGAAATCCACAATCACTGATGTCGGTAAGGAAGTGATTGATATCAGTTATGTTGTCGAGGTCAGTGGGTGAAGGTGACTAATGTCAGTTAGGCTATCGAGGTTAGTAGGGGGAAACAATTATGTGGGAGTCTGTAGAAGGCTTTTTTGGGTCTGGGAAATGGTTTTGGTCAGGTTTGGAAGGTTGAAGAGAGTAGTGAGATAGATAGTGTGATTTAGATGGATCTAGTCAAAGGTATGGTATTTTAGGTCAAGGAGAAATAAGTAGGGAAGCTTTATAACTCCATCATGGGGGTTCGATTAGGAATGTGTAAAGCAATGAACAGTAGATATGAAGTGATATCAAAGTAAATACTTAAAAAACCTATAGAATAAGTGATGTACATAGCTATAGTGGTGACTGAATGATAAGTGCCAGATTGATGGCTCCAATCAGGTAGTCCAAATTGATGGCTTGAATAGAGAGAACAAGCGAGTGTTGTTGGTCCTTAAAATCTTGGTTCCTGATCATGATTGACTTATACAAGATAACAGTAAGCTAGGATGTCAAAAAATGAATGCCAAGAGCTTGAATGCAAGTAAGAATGATTTTTTTTATTTTTACTAACTTGAACTTCAAGTTGGAGTTTGGCTTATATCACCAATGTCAGTGATCCTACTGACATCAACCGTGGGTTGACCGATGTTGACAGCCTTAGAATATGTAAACGTTACAATTTTTGGCCTATTTTCTATTGCTTTTCATGCTAAGTGTAGCACCCATTACAAAATAGTAAAAATAAGAGGTTAAGAAGGAGGTAGTTCATTAGGAATTTAGTTTTGAAGTGAGAATAAGTCTTGGGTAGTTAGGATGAGGGGACTAGGTCTTGAGGTGACTCATCAAGTGAGAATTAGTCATAGGGTGAGGTGGCCAGCTAAGGTGGCAAAAGGGTTTTTTAAATAACTTAATTAAGTATTTTAAATTATGTGTGAGGGGTAAAATTATGGGTTAGGGAGGTTAATTGTTATTATTTAAAAATGGGCTAAAAGGGGTTTCGACACAGGAAGTTACGTACGTGTATGTGACGTAATTTTGGTGTCTACATTATGTTTAAAACTAAATGCCTAGTTTGTGTCAAAGTATTTCAAATTTGTTAGATCAAATATCTTGCCTTTTAGACCTTGTTTTATTTAAAGTATAGATTTTTGTGACTTGTTCCCAAAAGACCTAACAATACCTATTTTGAGCCTAGATTTTATGCCTTTTTTTTAAAAGACCTATCAACTTTTGTTTCTTTAGACCTAAATTAGACTTGTTTGAAACACTTTTGATGTAATTTTGGCATTTCAATTTTTATTCATTCATTTGAATATTTTGTGTAAGATATTTGATTTTAGATTGTTTTTTACCAAGTTTTAACACTGACCTTTTATGAGATACAACTCCATTCCTTAGACCAAGATAGACTATGTTTGGACCATTTTTCCTTTGGACCTTATTTTTATATTTTGTAGAACTCTAAAAAAAATTATGAAACATTCATCAATGATTTGGATGTCTTGTTACACTCATAGTGGAGCCATGTACAATCCAAGTTATGATAATGTGGTTGCACAAGATGACTTTGTTCAAGACCTCTATGGTGATAATGTAGTTTTTGAGATGGATCCTTATCCTCCTTACAATACTCAATCTAGGGAACAAATCCAAGATCCTCAAGCACAGTATTTAGTAAAACCTTCTTTGGGTCGATTAACATAGAAAGTTCACCCTTTCAATGCTAATGGTGCCTGATCCCCTACCTATACCATTAACCCTCATTCAATTTTTGTGAGAAACCAAGCTCTATAATACCCTACCATTACCACTCATGGACCTTGTCCTTTGGCTTACAACAACAATCAAACATCACAATGCCCTACCATTACCATTATAGGACCTCATACTTTGGCTCACAATAACAACCAATCTTTTTAATTCACTATCATTACCATTATAAGACCTAATCTATTGGATTACGCAAGCAACCAAGATTCACAATGCCCTGTCATTACCATTATAAACCCTTATCCTTTGGATTATGTGAGCAACCAAGATTTGTAATGCCCTACCATTACCATTCTAGTCTTGCATCCTTTGGCTTGTGCAAGTAACCAAGCTTTGTAATACCCTACCATTACCATTGTAGGCCCTTATCCTTTAGATTTTGAGAGCAACCAAGCTTCACAATGCCCTACCATTACCATCCTAGACCCTCATCCTTTGGCTTATGTGAACAACCAAGCTTTGAAATTCCCTACCATTACTATTACAAGCCCTCATACTTTGGATTATGTGAACAACCAAGATTTATAACATCTTTCCATTACCATTCTAGGCCCTTCCAAGTATGGTATCTCATTAGCCCAATAATGTTGCACAAGTATGACTAGATAAGTCGAAGTTACCATCCTAGACTAGTAACCAACCTTTGTTGAACCCATCATAGATGTGCCCATATATAAAGAGGTTATTATCCAACCACTGATCATTCTTCACCCATTACCTACTTTCCCCGATTTTAGAAAATTGATGCCATTATTTGAGACACAATAGAACCAATCATTACCTCTCAAAGAGCCATCTTTCAAAGACCAAAATATGTTCCAAACTAATATTTATCAACTAATAGTAAACCAAGGCCAAGAGAACCAACTAATCCATGATGTTTTTGTTGAAACACCTATTTTTACCGAGTCAACCTATGATGAATCTTATTTTTATCCTTTGTTGTCGAGGATTCTCACTCTAATAAACTAGTCTTTGTTGTGTCACTTCTTAATGATTATAACCACCTTTAGGAAAATCATTATCTCGACCATTGTCCTATTTTTAAAGAGCCACCCTTTGACAAGCTAGTCTCTGTAGAGTTGTCTCTTAACATTTTTCCCCTCATTGAGGAGTCTCACTTTGATAAATCAGTCTCTATGCAGCCCATTATACCATCATAGGTCATTAATTATCCAATACTAAACATTAAAAAAAAATCATTATAGTAACATCCACACCAGATAAAGAATCAACATTGAAGTTAGGTTCTATTCTTGAACTAACATCATATTTACCATTAAAAATAGAATCAATTTCAGTCTCAACATTCAATTTATAGCCCCTTGAGTCAAACGTAGCTTTAGAATCAAATTACATTCATGATTGATATAATATTGGTTATTCATGCCTTGTATATTAAATTGAATATATTTATGATCCTTCTACAATTTTTTAGGATGATTACTACATATTTAACATAAGTTCTCCTAGTATATTCTACGAAGATTGTGTTGCCTCTTCCCATTCCATTACCATTCCATATACCATTACCACTAGCCAACATAACCATTATATTGACATTCCACCTCCCACAAGTGTCAATTGGGATTAACAAAATCACACCTTGTTGAACTTCATCTATCGTGACATATAAGGGATACCAAGACCACATTCATGTAATAAAAGAACAATCTCCTAGTGAAACCTTTTTGGACACGTTAGGACGTAAATCAAAGTCCAAACTCAACATCTTATAGTTAAATATTATTTGAGGAACTAAAATAAAATCAAAGTCAAAAGTTATCATTCCTTAGTGAAGCCTTCTCAGAGGAACTATTGGATAATAAAGACAATTTTATTAGGGAAAACCTCTTCGAGGTGCCAATAGCTGAGCATAATAGTTATTCAATACTTGATGAAGACATTATCAAAGATAACATCAATACCTCTTCTAATCTAAAACATAATGATATGGTAGCTGCCCTCATGCCCAAATAATAGAGAAATTTGGTGGTCCTATCGAGAGCATATTCATAAGTCTTTGGCCCTGCCAAAACCAAAATTATGTTGAATCTAAAATCAGCAACATTGTGTGTGCCTAAAAATCCCATCTTCATTTGTTTCCCAACTATTATACAATCTATTTATTCATTATATACCTATATTACATTTCCAAATCAAACCTCTCACCCATTATTTATCTATGTTTACCATCCCTAGCTACATTTTCCTATATAGAGGCTATGAAGATATCTTGTCTCAAAGTTTGGAGGAAATAAAATCAATAACCAATGAAGATCACAACAACATTATTGGATTCCAAATCCTCAATAGGTTCTTGATAAATAAATTATTTATAAAATGTGTGAGCTATCAATTTAAATGATTGACCATTATATAGTCATATCATATGTTGATCAAGACATGGATCTCCACATCAGCAAGAATAATGGAGCCATATCTTCGCCTTGCCATTTTATTTTGCCATTCACCTTATTTTTATTTCTTACCATGCCATTTCCCTTACCTTATCACTTGGGAGCAACCCTATTACCATTATATCAAATTACCCTTTTATCATCTTCTTTATGCCATACCATATACCATTCTTCCATATCTTCCTTTTTGAATAGAGTTGTTTTTTAAATTCCCTACCCAACCCCTTTGACATTGGTTATGTTCTATTGGTTCTTCAGGCACCTTGAGTGAGAGGATTCTGATAAAGTTGTATAAATTTTTAGTATTCTAGATAGAGGTCATATTTTGGACCAATATGACAATATTTTGGTAGATACATCCTTCATTCCTTATTGCATTTTATTTCAAGTATTCTTGATTATAACCACCTTTGTGAAAATTAGTATTTCACTTTGTACTATTAATTATAACCACCATTAGGAAAATTAGTATCATTTACCTATGTCATTGTTTCCTAATTATAACTATTTATGGGAAAATTAGGAACAACATATTTATCATGTCTTGAGGTCCTTCCTTGCCATTCCTATGTCATATTATGCCATTAGTTTAATTTGAGAACTTGTTACTACCTAGTTAGATTCTTTTGATGTAAGGTAGAACTACAATAAATTGAGGTTATAATGGGAATATGTAGGCAATGCTTGATTCCCATTGAGATCAGTCATATCACCTTTTTTTCCATGCTCTCTCCATTTTATGATTAATTTTAAATCCAATGCTCTCACCATTTTTTTAGTTGGACTATTCTGTATCTCATAATTCTTGCTTGAGTTGAGATGCCTAAAATGAAATAAAAACATTCAAAACATTTTAAAATCCTAAAAATAGAAAAAATGGCTTGCAATCTCTTAGAGAGATATAAAGCCCCAAAATCTACAAAACATTGACCCTATCTTGAACCTAGACACCAATCCTTGATCCGCAATACTGGGGCGAATCCATTATTGGTTCTAATCCATTCCATTTCTATCAGAGGTGTTACCTTCCCTTTGCATGTATCCTTTCTTAGGGGAACCATTCAATTCATACTTTTTAGGTCAAATTCTTAGCTTTTTCCCTACTAGGGTAATACCAAAGCATGAAACTTATACTAGGATATCTTATTCCCACATGTTATTCCTTTGAAATAATCTTTATTTGGGGCACTACCTATTTATCATCCCATTAAGACTTCACATGTAATATTGACTTGGTTAATGATAGGATGATTTCTATTGATTTTAATTTCAAGTTTTTTGTGTGTGTGTTTACTTATTTGTTTGGTTGCCTATCTGTTTTCTTTCATTTTTATGCTTTGACTCAGTCTATACATGTTCATTGGGTGATTCTTTGTACATTGATATTGAGTCCATCCATACTCATATATCAACATTATCATCATAGTTTTTATCATCGATGTATTGTTTTCAATTATTTATTGGATCGGGAGTTAGTCCTTATGCACATTATGACCCAATCACCATGGTGTTTTATATCATGGTGTATACTATCACGTGCTACAACAAAAATTAGGTTAGGGGATCTTACAATCAATGGTGCCATTAAAAATTCTCTTTGTTTACCTTGGCAAATATTTGCACCCTCCTTGATAAAATCCACCCCTTAACCATTCTAGTTGTATCAATGCTAATAAGGATGAGCATCTTCATATTGGTAGGTACAACCAAAGTATTCACATTAATAAATTTTTTCTCTCCTATTCTATTATTCATTCTATTTTCTCCCATTTTTGGGTTATATACATTGGTCTAATGTCTATTAAAACTATGTAGGTAGTGTTTAGATACATGATATATCTCAGGTTAGCTTGGCCACCATTATTCTTCCAATCATCTCTTTCATCACTTTGCACATCCTCATGTGACTGGTTATTTGTGGGTTCTTTAGTCATTAGACCATCACATCTACATTTACACCAACTCAGATTTAATCTGTATAATAGGTTATATCCTTAAGTTATGCTTGCCAATCTGCCTTATGGGGCACAACTAGTTTATCATGTTCAAATATGCCCTACTAGGGAAACATCATTATCCAATCTTGATCATCAAAATTATTATAATTTCCTTTGAATAAATCATTATTTTTACCCACCTACTCTACTAGGGCATATGCATGTTCCATTGATTATAACTACCTTTGGGAAAATCAGTGTTTCAAACTCCATTAATGATTATAATTACCTTTGGGCAAATCAGTAATTTTAAATCAATACATGTGAGCATTATCTCGATTGGATTAATCTCATCCATGGGTTATTTTCATTCTTATTATTTCTTATTTTCAATGGACCATCCATCAATTGGATATGTCAGCCATTCCTTCGAGGGGGAATCATCATAGGCTTCCCAAAAAAAATTTGGAGCATCATTCTTCAATCACTATCTTCTTTTTCTTCTTAATGACTTTTTCATTATTTGAAAAGGCATTACTTTACATGTGTCTTGCAATGCCTTCTCAAATAGGGGGAAAATTTATAAACTCATTTTTGGCCACTTATGTGTCTAAATGGACTTCAAATTGAATTTTACCAAACAATGCCAATTAACCCTAGTAATCACTATTCATTCCAAATTTATTCATGCATTAGATGTAAGTGCCCTGAATCATGCCAATGCATTAGTATTTGGGGTAATGCATTATACACAATAATAACCTCTCTCCAATTCATCCCTAGTCAAACTATGACCTAACAAATTGACATTTTCAACCAAGGGTTAGGGATAACCTTACATAAATTCAAAAAATGCAATTAACTTGATCAAAATTGTTTAATTGATTAAACCTGATTAAATGCATAATTGAAAATTCCATGGCTAATTAGTGAATTTATATTTTTATAAATCCATATTTGATGACATCATCATGACATCACACAAATATATAAAATCCATAGCTTTTGGAAATTTATTTTTTCCAAATTCATTAATCAAATTTATTCTTCGACTCTAATGACAAGTGGCCAAGTGGATCATGGAGAATTCATGAATTTTTATTTTTGGAAATTTTTAAATTCAACCAAAATATCTTCAATGACTTGTCTATCCACTTGTAAAAATATCATAATTGGGTGGGATATATAATCATTCTTGACCCATCCTCTCACATGGCCCTCATGATTATCTTTAACCCAACCCAGAGTTAGCCTAACTTAACATAGGGTTAGATTGACTCAGCCAAGGTTAGTTTTACACCTAACCTCCCTAGGGTTAGATTTAGTTATAAGACCTATAAATACAAGTTCCAAGACACCTCTAAATGAAGTTTCAATAGTGAAATATTATTATGCCAAAATGCCTCCAAAAAACTTCATTGTGGTGTTACCATGCCAACATGCCAAGCTAAATCAAACCAAGCCAAGGTGAATTAAGGAGAGATGATGCAAGAGAACCATTAACAAAGACTACATTTTCCAAAATATGAGTAATCAAATCATATCAACAAGAAATTTGGAGCTATAAAGAAGGTAAGTATTTACTTCTAGTTGTAGTTTGTTTTATTCTTGTTACTCATATGCTCTCCCTAGTGTCTAAGCTAGAGGTGTTAGTATTTAGTGTGTTTATTTGGATTTGATTTCCTTGATTAACATAATATTAATCTCCCCTATTGGATTCATTATTCATAATAATAACATTACAACACTTTATCTATAGACTTATAAATGGTTTGGAATAGATTATGTATTTATGTGGGATTTTTCTCTTATTTATTAGGTTTCAACAAATCCCTCTTCATCATGAGAGCTTCACCACATTTTGGTTCTTCTCCATTTTAAATTAATGAAATAATTTCCTCATTTAATTGAAAATTATGCATATTCACATCATTCCTCTTGCTACCATCATTGTGTGAATGTGGTCACTCAAATTCTCTATGCCTAGTTTCAACACATAAAACATGTACCATGGATCCAAGACCTCTACCTCGACCATAGAATCATTTACCTTTGGAATAATTTCCTTTGCTTATTTATATAGTAGTATTACATTAAGAAATAAAATATTCTCTTTCTTATTAAAAATAACCTCTGACACTACATCGTTGTCCTTGTATATGTAGGAATTTTCATTTACCTCACAATGTGCCTTGTTGTCTATGGGTAAACTTATCATTAGCCTTTAGTGGGAACTCATAGGATTATTCAACATAGAATTTATGTATCATGGAAAATTCATTGATCTATTTATAAAATATTCTCAGTGTCATATTCAACATGACATGATATAATAGTAAGTTTATAAAATGTTTGTGTAATCCTTCATACTCATCTCCTTTTGTCACAAATTTTATAACTTCTCGTAACAAATTATTTGGTAATCTAATGGTGTAAACTTATACTTCAAATTTTTTAGTATTCTATCATAGGTATTGATCTTTTATTTATCTCCATTAAGTATCCTCACCACAAGGATGCATGACCCTTTAAATTTATGAATGCAAATTTTACCTTATTTGTATCTTCCATATTATCATACTTAAAATATTTTTATAAGAGTGATCCAATCAGTGAATTCTTCATGACTTAAACTCCCCAAATAGATATGGGTGTCCAATTTTGGCTTATTACCCATATTTATGAGTATGTGTAGGAATATATACTTTAATTCATCAACTAATTCATATTCATATTGAACTTCAGGTTCTCCTTTTAATACTTCATTATTTCTCTCATCATCCATCACAACTCCTCTATGTTGTGCAATCTACATATCCTCTAAATAAGTTTCCATTCCTCTCATTACTTTATCTAAGTTTTTAAGTGTTGGTGATTTATACACTCTTGAAATGAAACATCCCATTTGTATCATTTATTTTATTTTAAATAAAGAGAAAACACCACACCTTTTACCTAAAAAAATCTTGATTTGAAGATGTATTCACTGCTTCTACCTATTGGCCATTTTTGGCCCATATACCAAGCTTGAGCCCAGATGGATTAGGTTGATAATGGATGAGAAGATGAACATATTTTATGGATGGAATGAGTGGACTAAAGAGATCATGTAGCTTTTAAAGATTTTGAAAAACTTTAAGTTTACTTAAAGTGTAGTTTGTCCAAATTCAAGAAAATAGGTCTCCATACTGGTCATAACATTTAAGAGCATGAAGTGGATTTTGAAAAAGCCCTAGGATCTCATTTAAGCCTTGTAAATTCATGAAAAAATTCAAGCATAAGCCTAAGTGAGACAAACTATCACCAAGATGTCACAAAGGAACAAACAGACCAGTTCACTTATGTTTTTTATAAGGCCACTCAAAAATTATCACCAGCTTAGACATTGTAGCACCATATAGTTATTCATGCCAAGAACATGCTCTAAAATTTTCAAGTTTGTGTGATCTTTCTTGCTCAAGTTATAAAGCTTCAAAATTGAACCAATAGAGTAAGACATCCATGCAGACATCAAAATTTAAGCTCGATCAAAAACGCCCCTTGTAAGCTTAAATTTGGCATTAAATGAATGTCAATGACAGTTACATGAACATGATTTTATGGTATCACAAATGTCAAATTTAATCTCATGAAATAGTCATAATTCTTCAAACAATGGGTCCCAATAGATCTAATGGTATAAATTATATTATATATCTTGATCCAATAGTGTGAGATGAGTCAAATAGTCAAGTAGATCAAGAGATTGACATGTGACATAAGCACGGGAAGCTATAGAATGATAGCAAATCTTGAGTTCCAATATGTGATTAACACATGGTATAAGCTTAGACGGAGTTGACAAGTCAAGGGCAAGATCAATGGCTTTCACTCGATTGTATAGATCAAGATCAATTGTGTGAGGAAAGGTCAAAATGTCAACAGTCTAAGTCATGGTCGATAACCAATAAGCAAAAGGTGAGCCCAAGACATTTCAATGAAAGTTGATAAGTCATTTTTAAACCTAGGCAAGGTAAAGACAAATGAACCTAGCTCAAGCTTGGTCTAGGCTGAACTAGATGGACATATGGAGATCTAACATCTCCATTAAGGTTGTACAAGGACAAAATAGGTATTTTAGACCTAATATAGACAAAGGGTTGATAGTTTGAATGATGAAATTTTACCAAGAATTGCCTATAGATAGGATAAATTTTAGTGGTGAATATTCATTAATTCATGAATATTCTAGTTTTGGGAATTTGAATTTGTCAATTATTTTAGGGGTAGCATAGGACCCATTTACCTAAAATTTTGGGATGTCATTTTTTTATGGGTTGGATCACCAGTGATTTACAATAATTATGGGGTTATCCATGTAATTCACCATATATAATACATATGTTCCCAGAGGTCACAAACTTACCATCAAAGTATATTTCTTCACCACTTTGTGAATATCTAGAGACTTTAGGTTGGACTATGCCACCTGATTGCTTTCAATAGCAACTAAACCACCTGGTAACAAGACACCACTCAAAAGCAACTTGAAACTTGATAGCATTATGTCACATGATGCTAATCAGATGATCCACATAATTATGTTGCATGATGACAACTTGATACCTGGCAGCACTGTGTCACATCACCATAACATGGCTTCTAGTAGCTCTATGTCATGTGATGATAATTAGACATTCAGTAGCAATATGTCATGCAACAAAAACTTGATGCCTGATAGTAACATGTTGTGTGATTGTGACCTGATGCTTGATAGTAATATGTCACATGATAACAACTAACTATCTGATAGTGTTATGTCATGTGAAAATAACTTGGCACCCCATAGCACTATGTCATGTGATAGTAGATTTCCACATGGTAGTACTATATTTCATGATAGCATCTTGATGCTAGGTAGTAGATGAGAACCTAATAGTGTTAAACTACTTAGCAACAAAACTATGGCATTAGGAGGTAATGGCAAGGGTAAATCACCATAGTAAATACCAAAAAAATCCAACATCATGTCTTATTATAAAAATCTAGGAAAGAAGAGTGTGCAAATATCATGCACTACAAATACAGGTAATTATAAAACTTGTTGACAAAATATTAGTTAATTTTGTATTGTATAATAATTGTAAAACCATTTCAATGCAGAAATCGACATGGATAATGACACTATTTCATTAGAAATAATTAATCCCAATAACTTTTTGCCACCTGAATAATTTATTAATGACATGTCACCCCTAAAAAACACTCTTCTAGGCACTTCACTAGAAGACACTCCTCTGGGCACTTCACAAGAGAATTGCAGTTCTTTTCAGACACCAAAATTTGTTAAAAATTCAACTCAAAAAGTCAACAAAAGAAGAGAAGTACATGGACAATAGAAATGTCTTTTTAAGTTGGTTGGGCTACAAAATATCCATTTATAGAACCTATAAAACCAAAAATTGATAATGAGCCTCCAACAAAATGTAGATGTATAATTTACAGTTGGAAACTTAGAAAAGAACACAGAGTACAACTTAAATTGGACATAATTAAGAATCATTATGGGGAAATATATATATCCGTGAAACACCCAGAAGGACAAATAAGAAGAACACTTAGATGGAAAAATGGAGAAGAATGTTTGCATGTAAGATATGCATGTGAATATGAAAATGATCAGAAATGACAAAAACATCTTACTAAAAAAGAAGGAATAATCAAATCACAATTTTGAAAAGTTATATAGTCTAATTTTAAGGCAAAATATGTAAAGTTATATACTATTTTCCACATTTTAAAAAAGGGTAAACCCATTTCTGATTTTGTAGATTACAATTTTTTTCAACATAATGGGTTTTTGGATATTCCATAGTCACATTGGTTAGATAAAAGTGCTTGGAAAATGGCAAAATGTCTAGCCATTATTGAGAAGGAAGATTTGAAAGAAAGTGTTAAGAGATCACTACTTATCTCTCTGTCCATCAATGAGGTCACTGCAGTTGACAACACAACATGGGTTTGCATTCATGTGTATACTTTTGAAAAATATTTAAGGCAATCTCATCTTTTATCTGTCCATAAAATGGTAGAAAATTAAAATGTAGAAAACCTTCATAAATTGGTTGTATCTAATTTAAGAGAGATAGCTGGGATGGATGATTTTGCTATAGATATGAATTTGGTGTGTGCTAGTGTTTATGGTGCATCAATGATGTAGGGACATAGAATTTGTCTTTATGTTCACCTTCAAACAATATTTTCTCTATTTATGATTCCAATTCATTGCATGGCACATAGGATGAATCTTGTGTACAAAATTATTAGCACATTTAGTAATGTCACAAAGTGGAAGATCTAATTAATGACTTGCATGCTTACATGTTAATTAGCCCATAAATATTTTTAGAGTTCTATAAATTTACAATTGGGGTAACAGATGGCAAAAAACTACTGAAAGATGTTGAAACCAAATGGATTTCCATGTATGAATCTGCATGCAATTTTTTTGAGGACTATCCATCTTTGACAAGTTTTATGTATAAATATTGCATGGAAGTTGAAAAAGCAAAACATTTTTGGTGTCATTTAATAGATATTTAAACTTTACTCACATTATGTGGTATTTTGCCAATGCTGAAGAAAATCAACTGTTTAAGGAAACATGCCCAAGAGAGATCTATCTATATTTTTGACTTCTTACATTTGAGAAAACATATATGTCAATGTTTAGATGTATTATACACATCAAATGAAATCTTTCACTGACATATTTTTTTAATCCAAAGAGTTATTTTAAATTTAATATACATGATCATCTTCGTGTCATGGTAAATGGCATTGAGATCTCAATACACACATGCTCTAGTAGACTTGAAGTTGTGGAAGTTGAACCTGAAGATGTACCTATGACATGTGTACTATATGATGTTTTTTTATCAAAACACAAATTAAATTAATCAAAATCTCACAAATTTTATCCATTGATATCAGAGAATGTTTTCAAAAGGATGAGTTGTTTGAGGGCATGGGAGTTGTGAATCCAATTTTTTGGAATAGTATTAATAGTCAAGAATAGATCAGTAATTTATTTTACAAATACATGGGTACAATTATTAATCATTTTTATAAATCTATAGATGCAAATGGAGTTCAAATTAATGATATTTTAAATAAACAATTATTTGCATTTTAGTCAACTTAGTTTTGGATTATAATGATGGATCAATTTTAGTGTTTAAGTGACCCAATAGAAAATGGTGCCATTACATGTCTATGGAAAAATATTTATCCAAGTAGCATATTACAATAAATTATTAGTGTATACTTAAAATTATATGAACTTGTTTAAATAATGATTTTGGGTTATGTAAAATATGAGTGAGTGTTTAGTGTATTATCCTTCATGAATTCAAAACTTAGAAATAGATTGGATAAAAATCTAGAGACTTGCTTGAGACTATATGTTTTGCATTATTCTGTGGACAAGTTTCCTTATGAAAAAGTAGTGGCAACATGGAGTTCTCTATTTTAAATAAGAGGCCAGAGTAATACAGCTACCAATGTAGATGATGTGAATACCGAGACTGAATATGACACTGGAATGGTAGATGCAAATCACACTTACGATGAGAAAGTTTCTCGAGGATTGTTTTAGCTACCCAAATTTTAGTTTGATAAGTATATCAATTGTTTTTTTTTAAGTATTTCATATTCTTTCATCTTAAAATATATTAAATTCTACAATCTATTTCCTACATGTTACAATTATGAATATTATTCAATACACTGGAATTAAGCACTTCATTTATCCTGTTACAATTTTGTGTATTTCAAATAATACTTATATATCTTTGCAATGTATGTCATTCAATAATAAGAAATCATAATTATAATTAACATTGTACAGAGCATTTCATTATAACATTCATTAAAGCATACAAGTCTTATGTGTAGACATGCATAGTGCACCATAAGACACTAGTTCCCTTGCCATTAAAAATCTAATTATTAAGATTTGTTGTTTTCATTATCTTAATTATATATAATATAATTTTGAGAGAATATACACATATTTAATACATTCATAAGTGTTGAACCAAAACATAGACAAATATTTTAATCGCACCAATATTATTCTATTGCACATTTACATTAGAACCATTACATAAATATATAGGAAATATTTTTTCTATAGTTGGGGATCGCATATTTCCAAATTCCACCACAATCAATGCATTAAATACTAAAACTAATAGAATATTATAACAATGCATTCAATGATATAACTACTAGAACACTACAAAAATGAATTCAATGCTACAACTACTCATTCGATTCTACAACTACTAGAATAGTATAACAATGCATTCAATACTAAAACTATTATAACATTATAACAATGCATTCAATGCTAAAACTAATAAAACAATATAACAATTCATTCAATGCTACAACTACTAAAATAGTCCAACAATACATTCAATGCTACAACTATTAGAATAGTATAACAACACATTGAATGTTAAAACTACTAGAATAGTATAACAATGCTACAACTACTAGAATAATTTAACAATGCTACAACTACTAGAAAAACATAAAAATGCATTCAATGCTACAACTACTAGAACACTATAACAGTGAATTCAATGCTACAACTACTAGAACAATATAACAATGCATTCAATGATACAACTAATAGAACAATATAACAGTATAATAATGCATTCAATGTTAAAACTACTAGAACATTATAAAAATGCATTCAATGCTACAAATACTAGAATAATATCACAATGAATTCAATCCTACAACTACTATAATAGTAGAATAATGCATTCAATGCTAAAACTACTAGAACTGTATAACAATGCATTCAATATTTACTCTGCTTTATCTCCATATAATATATAAACTTAACCACAATACAATTTAAATATTTAAAATATTAAAATTATATATCCAGAGTATTTGGAAAAACTATAAAATATCATTTAATAAAACCATACAATATATGAACTTAACCACAATATAATTTAAATATTTAAAATATTAAAATTATATATCTAGAGTATTTGGAACAACTATAAAATATTTTTTAATAAAACAAGTATTTTTCAAACAAACATGATATAAACTGTTTCAAACATTATAAACTATCATTTTGAACATTATAAATTATTTGAAACAAATTAACATTTTTTAGGAAGAGACTCTCCACCCCCTTGTTGTTTACCATCACCCTCCATGGAAATCCCACTGTCTTGACCTACCTGTGTATCCTCTAATATCACTCCTTCCTTCTAAAGATCCTATGCAGTAGAAATCATATTTTTAAGAATTACACTCTCCTCATTTGATACATCACTTGTTGAAAGAATAGTTGGATCTACATCTATTTTTTACTTCAAAAAAATGCTTGGATCCATCCCATGCTCATTAACTATTTTATTCAAAGTGTTGTTCCATTTATTTAACAAAACAAGCTTTCTTTCAATGCAATTACTGAGGTGATACTTTTGCAGGCATTTTTCAAATACACATTAAGAAGATGTGCTTCTTGCTTCAAATTTTTATATTTTACCTACAATTAACAAATAATATATAAGTATAAAGCACATACAAAGTTTAATAATTGAAATACACGTTATAGATAATGAAAACTTACCACAGATTTATCCTTCTCTACTTATACAATGGTAACAAAGTTTATATCTCTAGCCCATTTATTGAAATAGGCCTAAGATTTTCCATTTAAATTTTCTAACCTTTTTATCATAATCCCTAAAACCCTATCATTGTAAACATTGTTAACATAAATTAATCTAGATTGAGCTTGTTGAAATAAAGTGTCAGTCTTTGAGGGTTTATTTTGAATAAGCGAAAATAAATTAACTCTTTGGGATTAGTTTTGATAACGAGCATTAATTTCTTTGATAATTGACTTTGCCCTTATCTCCCATTATTTTAAATCATTAAATTCATCAATAATACCCTCCCTCAGATTAGCAAGCATATTTATTGAAACCAAATTTTCCAATGAAAAATTAGTGATGGAATCATCATAGATGTTTAAATTATCAGTGTGGGGTGGGGTAGTTGGGGAAGAGGTATCTATATAATTCACATTAGAAACTCTAATAAAATCATGTGGATTGAATCCACCAATAGTCAGGGCCCCACTTTCAATCCCAAAAAAATCTTCATCTAGATCAATTTGTTGCAAACATGTAAGACCTTGTGCACTAGAAACACTACTAACAGAGAAATTTGGGAAATTAGAAATTTCCAAGGTTCCTCTACTCTGTGTAGGGAGGGAAATGTTCTTTCCTCTTCTCTGAGTCTAGATGGGTGGTGGGGGTGATGGCATATTTCTTGGTCTCTTAACAGATGTTGGGTGGACTACAAAACAAAAAATTATTCAAAACCAATAAATTCAAAAACATAAAATTAATTTAAATTTAAATCAAATGTGTTATTACATGTCAAAGTGACTATCTCTTACTTTCTGATTATCCTTTATAGATTTGCCTCATCCCTCTTATTGTCCTTAAGGGAGTTGTTTCTTACCATCTCATTGTCCCTGTGGGAGAGACATTGGTGGTTTCACCTATAAAATGAGTAAATTATCCAATTAATAAACTACCTAATTCTAAGAAAATTTAATTTAAAAAGAAAGTTATAAGGTGGAAAATAGTGATAGTGTTGTAGGGAATAATCCTCCATGACAACAATTCAAGAGTCAATTGAAAAAAAAAACAATATGATAAAAAAAATTCTATTAAATAATACAAGAAATAAGCATTAAAGGAAATTTGGGAGAACCTAGAAGCAGAGACGAAATAGAATCACTTCTTGGTCATTTGGTAATTTGAAATGAATTGAATGAAGACTCTATAGATTGAGTATCACAAGATCCCTCTGAAGCATGTAAACCTTTGGATGCCACCTATTTTTTTGTATCATATGCATGGACTTTTACCTATAACAACCAATAGGCTAAAAAATATTAAAATTTGAAATATGTATAAAGCAAGAGAAGAGACTATTAGGAAAACTAAACTTACCTCCTATTCCTTGATAGATAAAGCATTAGATTTCATTTTTTGATGGAGGGAAGTAGGAATCATATTATTCTGTATATCATATAAAGCCTAAAAATACAAGGCTAAAATATAGTTAGAAGATGAAATGGTGCAAGAGTCCAAAAATATATAATTCAACTAAGCCCCAATCTTACTAGATATAATTGTGCACCAATCATATAGAACACCTGATAGAGAATGAAGAATGTAATAAAAAACCCAGAAGGTAATGTCTAATGGTCTTCCCTGTAAAACAAATTTGGATTGGAAGAAATTCACAATTGATTTGAGAAACAGATTAGTGATTTTTTCAACCAGGATTCCCCTTTGATTTTGACTATCTATAATGAAAACAAAAAACATGTAATTATATTAAGACATCAAACTAATTATAATAAATGATTCAAGAATAATTAATAAATGTTAATTTCATTAATAAATCTAACACTTATCAGCTGGGTCTATGGCCACTTTGTAGACCGACTTTAAGTAATTTTTGCCAACATCAGATAAGATAAATTTATTGCTAAAAGGGCTTACATTGTAATTTGGAAGGATTTTTAAATAATGGATATCCAATGGAGAGATTCCAAAGGATATTGTTTTATTGTTAAATCAGACATAGAAATGGCTCTCAGTATGGTTAAAGCATGCAACCAGATATCACAATAAGTTATTTTTTGTCATCATGTCATATTGAGTTATCCACACTAGGCCTCTAAGTTCGCATTGAGCTATCTAATCAACATAGGATTGTGGCTACTCCACCATCTAGAGGAAGTAGAAACACAATAGCTTCTTGAAAATTAAGTTTTATATCCCTATTTTAGTTTTTATGGATGCAAAATCCATTGAAACTTTGTTGTAGAGTTTGAAGTAGTAGTAGGTGAGATTTGAAACAAAAGGTAAGATGAAAAAACCTTTGAACAAAGTGGGAAAATGAGGGCACTCTAGGGGTATTTATAATCCATGAGGGGAACTAGAGTAACTGATTAGCATGACCAGTGATAGATGGGGTATACTATCACTCGATAGAACTAGGTTGTTTGATAGCATGATGACACATGACAACATCATATTACATAGAAGCATGTTATCAGTGGTAGAATGGTGTTAGGTGGTAGCATAATGATTGGTGGTGGTAACATGATGCACCATGTTATTTCATGATAGCATGTTTTTGGGTGGCATCATGTTATCCCATAACAAATTTTTCCCAAGTGGCACCATGTTGTCATGTGGTAGCATGATACCCGATGGCACAATGTTATCAAGCATCATTATTCCACTGGGTGATAACATGGTGTCTAATAGTAGTATGGTGGTATGTGGTAGTATAATGTTTCTTGAGAACATGTTTTTGTGTGATAGTATAATGATGCCTAGTAGCATGTTGTCATGTGATAGCATAGTGCTACTCAACACCATACTACTGCAAGCTACCATATTGTCACCCATAAATCTAATGTTGCTTGATGGTATAATGTTACCTGATGGTATAATGTCACATGAAAACATAATGTTTCTCGATAGCATGCAGCCACCCAACACCATACTTCTACATGGAACCATGGTGTATAGTTCTGAGTGTAGTCACCCCTATCTCTAGTAGCATAATGTCACCTGATAACATAATGTCACCTGGTAGCATAATATAACCTGGCAGAATAATGTTTCTCAACCGCATAATGTCAAATGATGGCATGAATTCACCCATCACCATGTGGTTACCTAGCACTATAATACATAGTGTTGCATATAATGTCACCCCAAGCTCTAGCTGGATGTTGTCAAATGGTTATGTGGAAAATAAACAAGGTGATTTTCCCCCTCCTCTACACACTCAAATTCACCAAATCTATGAATCTGATTCACCTAAACAAACCTAGGGGGTTTCTGTCCTGGCCTATTAAAATGAACCCTACAAGCAGAGCTCTATGGAGGTAAAATAGGTCTTTTAGACCTAATATAGACCAAGGTGGGTGGTAGCTTATTGTCAAATCAATAATATCCACCTATGAACTTCTTTTATCGATTAAATTTATAGGAAAACTAATAATTTTAGATTGGTTTTATATCTATAGGATGGACCTATAATCCAAACATGGAGATAGAGTAGATATGTGATTAATTTAAAGGGTCCTCATCCTTCAGTATGGCCATATTTTTGACAAACAA
The DNA here is from genome assembly GCA_037957365.1 of Torreya grandis. Classification (NCBI taxonomy): domain Eukaryota; kingdom Viridiplantae; phylum Streptophyta; class Pinopsida; order Cupressales; family Taxaceae; genus Torreya; species Torreya grandis. The sequence goes on from JARHVA010001786.1 coordinate 111,465, forward strand.
CCACTTAAAATGCATAAAGCCATGTTTCTGTCAGAACTATGAGCATGAAGTTTTGTCCTCAAGAGAGAGATGGCATGAAGGATCAAAGAAAAAGCCTAGTGTTTGGAATTAAATCTAAGAGTATTCAATGCATCCTCAAAACCTTTGGGTACTTTCCCACTCAATAAGCCATAGGCAATGTCCTAATTGAACAACAAGTTGGTAAGGCTTTCATTGGCTAAGGAGCAAAAGGTGAAAGCTCAAGTTCAAATAATGACCTAGGGTATTGTGTTCCTTCTTTAATGGCGTGCTCCCACATTCTTTCTCTCACTCTCTTCTCCTATATATCTTGGTCTCATTCCCATGATGGGGGTTCTCATCTCTTATAATTTATCATTCTTTTCTAAAATAGGGATACTCATCGAGACACTTGCAAAAGTGTGCTCATTTGATATGGTTAAACCCTATCAAAATATTATAAGAACTACCTTTTGAAGTAATAGGATCAACTCTTTGCCTATTTTTTATCATCAATCAGAGCTTAGTATGATTATGCATGGTCAATTTATGAAGGAGAGTCTTCCTTGTTTATTGTCCTTCTGCTTGCCTCTTTGAATATGTTTTCAAGCTAACTTATAGGTCTAGATTAATGTTTTACTTGGAACCTATTCTATTAAATACTTATGTAACTAGTGAGATTATGAGGTTGTGTAAGCCATATTTGTATTATGTTGAACAATGTGTGTTCAAGCTTATATGAGTATCCATTTAACTTTGGTATATCACCCTTTTAACTTTTTTAGGAGCCCTTATCCTCTTTCTAACTCTTTTCCCTATGAATCATTAGTTTAGGTGAGCATCAAGAGGAAGCCAACCTTCTTCGAAGGTCCAACCCCACCATAGGTGACCCACAACCTAGGATTATTCCCATTGTATAGCTAAATTGGAGGGAGCCTAAATAACTCTCTCCAAGGGTGAAAATTGAGACTAAAAAAAAAATTGGCATGCCCGATGGGACCATAGTCCAAAAGGAAGATTGATCAAAGTTGATGCTGATTTGATCAAATTTGTAGTAGTTAAGCTCCTAAACAACAACATCTGGAGACTCCAAAATGAACAATAACTCTCTGATTTAGATAAATAGTTATCTCTCATGCCAAAGGTGACAATAAGGTTGGCTTCAAGAGGTAGTCCCTTTAGGTTTGTTGAACTACCTTTATATTCATCAAAAATATTAAGGTTTTCTAATACACATCTATATCAAGGAACCTTTGCTCTTAAGTCATTTTCAAGATCTACCCCTGCAAGAGGACCTTTATTAAATCCTTTTGTAGCCATGATTGTCCCTAGAGATTTTATGGCTTGTAATGGCCAAAGTCCTCTGGCCCTTGCCCAATATGATCCTATCCTAGTTTTAACCCTTAAAAGTGTTCCTTATTATGCTAGTGACCAATCTATAACACCTTCTGAGCACCTCATGGATATAGCCAATTTTTGCAATATCCATAATGTCACTGAGGAAAATATAGCTATTAGGTTATTAGCTACTTATTTTAAAGGAAAGCTCCTAGATTGGTATAGAGGCCTTGTGTTAATTCCATTCAAACATGGGACCAATTAGGAGAAGCCTTGTGTAAAATATTTGAGGATAAAAGTGACCATTTGTTACTTGTAGAGAAAATAACTACCATTAAGAGAGCTTCTCATGAAGTCATGCACGACTCAACACAAGGTTCCAAAAAAGTTGGGACAAAATTCCAGTCTTAGTGAGACCAACCCCAAACTTTGCCTTCCTATATTATTTAAAGGATTCAAATAATGGCATAGCAATGATGATCTAATCTATGGGAGGAAATATACTTCCAAATGCTTTTGAGGTGGCCATTAAAGTAGAAAATTGTCTGGTTCAAGATAGCAAGCTTACACCTAGACCACCAATGCCCTTATTTCTTAAAATTAGACCACTTCCTATTTTTATCCCTCCACTAGATTCCATTCCTCCTACACCAACAATTATTGTAATACCTACACCAAAACAAGAGAAATCTTCCACTAGTTATTCTAGTTATTCCCAAGACCAAAATAACTTCTAAGAACTCAAGAGCATGTTTTAATATTTGAGAAATGAGTTATTAAATGTTAAGAGGAAATAGGATTTCAATAGGCCTTATCAAGGTTCATATCAACCTCAATATCAATATTTTCAAGCAAATAGGCCACCATACAAAGGGAACTACCAAGGTCAGGGCCAAGGTCAAAACCAAGGACAAGGGAAACATGGCTATAATAGGTAGAATAGCTATAATCCTAATGTTGGTATCACTTCCAAAACATTAATACCATTAAAAATAATGTGGCTTCATAAGAATAGGATACCATACCTTAAAATCAATCTTTTGGTCAACATATTGTCCTAAATATTAACCTCAACAAAGCCTTTAATGATCAATGGTAAGAAGCTACTAATTTTGGGTAAAACCAAGATCTCATGGCCCAAAATTTAGAGGTACCTATGAAGACCAAGCTAAAATATCCTCCATAAGGTCAAGGTTTAATTAGGGACCAAACCAACTGGATGCCACCATGATCAATTATGAGTAGGAAGAGTCTTATGCATCCAATTAGCAGGCTAGTTTTAGCCAAGCCTACATCCTAGTGGTTGCAAATACAAGATTTAAAAGAAGGAACATGGATGGTAATAGGGAAGTAGTCAAATATTTTTATGTCATTACTCCTTCACTAATAAATACAAATGAACCTATTGTCACTCCAGAGGTTCTAGTACCTCCAAAGAGTTAGAATCAAGGGAATTGCTTTATGCCCCAAGGCTCATAAGTTAAAAAAACAATAATGGTGGATCCCAAAGCACAAAAGGTTGTTGGTTCACCCATCAACATTATTAAACAAATGAAGAAATATAATCTAAATGTGCCAATGTGGGATATACTCTCCATGTCTAGTCAAGTGGAGGTTCTTCAAGATTAATGTTACAACAGTTGCAGATAAGCCACCAAGCAAGGAAAATGTGGTCCTTACCAATGCATCCAAAGGACCAAATGAAGGTAAATCAAGTAAATAAATCAAGCCTCCTCCCTTCTATATTTTACTGATCATTGGCAACTCTCTAGTGCATAATTTCTTAGTGGACAGTGGGGCTAGTACCTCGGTAATGACAAAGTCCATAGTTGATCAGCTTGGTCTGGAATATGAACCACAGTATGAAGGAGTGTTGTAACTTGATGGTTCTTCTACTAAGAAATTTTTCATAATTAGAGACCTCAACATGACCTTGCATGCTTGTCTTAGTGTCTTAGTGGCTCAAAATGTATTGACCTTAGATGTACCTCCTTATTTTACACTATGCCTATCTAGGGCGTTCAATACAAAACTTGGAGGCTACCTTGAAGTAGATTGGTCATATATGGAATTTAGAACAAGGTATAGGGCCAAAGTGTCAATCAAATTTGATCCCATTGCACAATTACACATAGAGCCTTATGGACCAAATAATATCAACATAAATTGCACCATTATTGATGAGGATGAATTTGTAATGGGGAAAGATTTGAACATTGATCCAAAAGAGGTACCAGATATGTTTTTGGATGAAATATGGAATGAAATATAGTTGGTAGATCCCTTAGAGGGTGTTGAATAAAGTTAATTGGGTGTATACTTTTTGCATGAAGAAATCTAACCCTTGCCATCACTCATGAGGCTTTAAGAAGATCTTAGTAGTCTAAGGAAGTTCTTATTTGATGGTTCAAGGAGAAAGAATGGAGTGGGTGCAGGTGTTATGCTAATATCCCCTTCAAACTACAAGTACTTATATTCATATAAGTTATAATTTAGATACTCTTATAATGTAGTACAATATGAGGGTCTCATCCATAGCCTTCAATGGGCTAGTAATAGAAGGATCAAGCAGATGCAATTCTATGGGGATACCGAATTGGTTGTGCACCAAGTCAGAGGCCAAAATGTCACTAAGAACCTCTTAATGAATTCCTAATTAAGGAATTTGAGGCCTTAAACATTTAATCAGTGCCAAGAGTCCAAAATCAACATGTTGACAAACTAGAAACTATGGGGGCTCATTTTTATATCCCCAATGAATTGAAAATAACCATGGTGCAACCACATGTCAAAGTGGTAATGAGACCATAAATTATAGATAATGAAGCTCATTAGTAGGTATTTTAAAATGACAAACAAATTACATGTTTCTTTTAATAAGAAGCAAATTTTTCCTCTATCAACCAAGGAAAATTATAGCATTAGTATGAGGAGAAAATTGTTCAATTAAGGTCCAATAAGCTTTCTAAAGGGATAGTCACCATAGAAGGTCTCTTTCATGAAGGGTACCATATGAGGAAGGATAAATAAGTGATGTCAACTAATGAAGAGAACTATGAGAGAGTTCTTATCTTTGAAGACAATCTCCTCAGGCTTGGAAAGGTAAGCATTAAAGCTGAAAGGCATGGTTTCATAGAGCTTTGTAAAGAATATGCAGACATCTTCACTTGGAAATATAGTGACCTAAGGGGATTTTATCCCAAATTGGCCCAACATACTATAGAGCTAAAATCTAATGCCAAGCGTGTTAGGTAGAAGTAGAGGCCCATAAACCCCAAGATTGAAGAGCTCGTGAGAAATTAATTGACCAAGATTATTGAATCTAGGATCATCTTCCTAATTAAGCACTCCTCATGGGTAACTAATCTAGTAACTATCAAAAAAAAGAATGGGGAAATCAGGTTGTGTGGGATTTAGGGATATTAATAGAGTCTCATTGAGGGATCATTACCCTCTACCATCCATGGAGCAACTCCTATAAGTAGTTACTAGTTTAGAATGTTTCTCTCTCTTGGATGGGTATTTAGGTTAGAACCAAGTGATAGTGAGAGAGAAAGACCACTATAAGACTATTTTTACCACAAAGTGGAGCACATTTTCTTACAAGAATATGCCTTTTAGATTTTCCAATGTTAGGGAAACCTTTCAAAGAGAAATGGACATGGCCTTCCAAGGACTGATAAATCAAATGGTATTGGTCTACTTGGATGACATCACAATATTCTCCAAGAATGTTGGTGAGCACATGGATGATCTAAATCTGATATTCTAGAGATGCAAAGAGTATGGGATCTCTTTGAATCCCAAGAAATGTGTGTTCTATGTGCATGAAGATAAGTTATTGGGTCACATTATTTCAAAATAAATATTATCCATTAACCCTGACAAAGTAAGTGTTATCTTAGCTTTATCCTTACCAAAGCATAAGAAGGGGATCCATAGCTTCCCTAGAAAGATCAAATTTGTGAGAAGGTTCATACCTAGTTTTGCAAACCTGGTCAAACCTATCACCACTATGCTGAAGAAGAGCCAAGTGTTTTCTTGTTTAGATGAAGGCAAGGCACATTTTAAATCCATCAAGTAGGCCATTGCCCAGGCCCCTTCACTCATAAATCATGTTTTCTCTAAGGACTTCATCTTGTACATCTTTGCCAATGTTGACAACATATCATCTATGCTAATTCAAAAGAATGAGAAAGGAATAGAACAGCCGATTGCCTTTTTTAATCAAGGGTTGGAAGGATATGAGGTGAGGTATACTTTAATTGAGAATCAAGTTCTTGTAGCCTTGAGAAGCCTCAATAATTTTAGGCCCATGCACTCCAATAGTAGGATCCATCTTATGGTGTTTCATCCTAGAGTTAGGGACTTCCTCCTTAATAACGATTTGAATGAGAAGAGAGCAAGATTTATCACAAAGGTCATGAAATATGATCTAGTGATAAAGGTCACCAAGATGGTCAAAGGCAAGGGATTGTGTGAGCACATGGTAACTGACCTCGAGTAAGATAAGGAATATATTTTGGTGACCCATGACAATTCATAAGTAGGTGCACCTCCACTTTAAAAGAGTTGGATTCAAGCTCACTTCTTGGAAATAAAATAATACCCCCAAGGATTAGACATATCCAAAAGAAGGTACTTTAGGCTTCAATCCATATCTTATGCATTGGTTAATGGAGTTCTTTTTAGAAAACACCTCAACGGGGTATTATTTAAGTAGATAGATGATGACCAAGTGACCAAACTCTTATAGCAATTCTATGATGGACCTAAAAGAGGTCATTTTGCACCTAGAACCATAGAAATAAAGATAATGAGAATTGGTTATTACTATCTTAATATTTTCAAAGATGCCCATGCATGGGTTCAAAAATGCTAGAAGTGTGCCCTCTTTGCAGGAAAGTAGAAACTAGTAGCCCTTCCACTCAATCCTATTGAGGTGGAGTAACCCTTCATGCAATGGAGATTAGGTTTCATAGGGATGATCAATCCACCATCACTTATAGAGCATAAATGGGTGCTCACTACAACTGACTACTTCACTATGTGGGTGGAAGCCATTTCTTTGAAGGAGGCTAGTGAAGGTGTAGTTTTGGACTTCTATGACAACCTTGTGACTAGGTTTGGTGTCCCATCCACCATAATTTCATATAATTCATTAACATTCCTTGGTATGAATAAAAGTGAGTGGGATCTCAAACTGGGCATCTACCTTAGCACCTCTTCCAACTACTATCCTCAAGGAAATGGACTAGCAAATTCCACAAACAAGAATTTGGTAAGGATCATCAAGAGGACCATGGAAGAGAATTTGAGAACATGACACACCAAGCTAAGGAAAACCTTATGGGTTAATATGGTGACTCCTAAAACTACCATTAGTAATTTTTCATATGTTTTTTTTAATGTAAGAGAATCCAAATTGCCTATCTCTCTTGAGCTACTTGCATTAGAGTTAGCCCATTAGTTTGAGTTTATGGAGGATGAGCCCATGAATGTGAGGATGATAGAGCTCATGGAGCTAGAAGAAACCAGAGACCTTGCTATGAAAACTTTGGAGTCACATCAAGATTAGGTCAAAAAGGCCTTTGATAAGATATCTACAATAAATATCTTCAAGGATGGGGACCTAGTCCTCAAATGTCACTCAAATAAAACCAAATCAGGCAACCATACCAAGTTTGATAACTTGTGGAGTGGTCCTTATTTGATCTATGTATGCAAAGAACATACTATTTTTCATCTTTCCCAACTGAATGGAGAGGTATTACCCATCCTAGTTAATGTCATTCATTTTAAGCCTTCTTATTAGAATCATTGCATCTATTATAACATATTGTACATATTAGAATAGCTTGTATGCTTTTCTCTAAGTGCCTTGTGCACTATTCTTTTTTGTTATGTGTTTCCTTTTCAATAAGTGCCTTGGGCACTTTATTGTTATATTTCTTTTGATCTTTTTGTTTCAAGAAAGGTTCTAGATAGGGATAGCCTTATGTTATCTTCTTGATTAGTTAGGAGAAGACTTGGGATTCTAGACGCCCAATGGACCAATCTAGGCAAAATGGACTAGGTTCTCGAGCATATCAATCATGCTTCCATACGAGTCACCAAAGATGTTGGCCATTTTTGGCCCACATACCAAGTTTATGCCCAGATGGATTAGGTTACTAATGGATGAGCAGAGGAATAGATGTTTTGGATGGAATGAGTGGACCAAAAAGATCATGTAGCTTACAAAGCTTTTGAAACACTTTAAGTTTACTTAAAGTGTAGTTTGTCCAAATTTAAGAAAATAGGTCTCCATGGTGGTCATAACATTAAAGACATGAATTATATTGTTTACAATCCCTAGGAGCTCATTCAAGCCTTGAAAATTCATACAAAATGTTAAGCATAAGTCTAAGTGATATAGACCATCACCAAGACACCACACAACAATAAATGGCCCATTTCACTTATGTTTTTTATAAGTCTACTCAGAAAGCATAGTCAACCAATATATTGTATCACCATGTATTTATTCATGCTAGGAACATGATCTAAAAGTTTCAAGTCCATGCAAGCTTTCTAGCTCAAGTTATGAAGCTTTAAAGTTGAACGATTAGAGTAAGACAGCTGCACGGACATCAAATTTAAGCTCAAGCATAACCACCCTTGTTGAGATTAAATTTGAAGGTTTCACAAACATAAATGATGGTCACACAAACATAATTTTATGGGATCATGAATTACAAATTTAAGCTCTTGATATAGACATTAGTTTTTAAATAGTGTGTCCTAGCAAATCTAATGGTCCATATTGCATCATATATCTTGATCCAATTGTACGAGATGAGTCACACAATTAAGGAGATAAAGAGATTAACATGTGGTGTAAGCATGTGAGGATATAGACTAATAAAAAATCTTGACTGATAATACATGATTGACACATGGCACAAGCTTAGACAGAGTTGACAAGTCAAGGGCAAGATCGATGTCTCTCGCTCAATCATACAGATCAATATCAATAGTGCAAGAAAAGGTCAAAATGTCAATAGTTTAAGTCATGGTCAATGTCCAATAAGCAAAGGGTGATCCTAGAACATTTTGACAAAATTTGATAAGTCATTTAAATAAATGACTAACTTACAACTTCACACATAGAAATAAAATGAAACAATAAAAAAATTCTCTTTATTGATTTCAATGATGGAAAATTACTACTTGCACAAACTTACTGTAACATCCCCACAGAGATTTACTAAAATAATGCAATAATTTTTTTTTTTTAATTTTACATCACATGTATTCTTTCATTATATTACACCATGAGAATATAATTAGTGATCTTATCATATTAACTAAGTATGTTAAACATAAATTAAACATGTGACATTAACAGTTACTAATCAATAGTATTACATTAATAAAACATAATTGCATAAGGAAACTAATTACATAAAATATAGCCACGGCTGGTACATTAATATAGCCATTGTTTTTAATGTACATTAAGTAATAAATTAAATTTTCAATTGAAATTATGTCTCAACATAAATAAAATAATAGATACAATGTTCCACAGAGCACAAGTCACTCAAACTTCAGTATCTCTGATAATCTCAAGTGTAGTCTCTAATAAGTACTACAGTGGGAGGGTGAGCATCATCTGAGTGCTTTTCCACATAAACCATAGACCTATTATCACTCTCAAAATCTCCCAATCAGGGAATGGCCTTCCTTTAATGCATGGATAGATAGTGATGGTGTGGCAATTCAGAGAGACATGTTCATACCCGTGTGTTGTAAGATTTCTAATACATGATGTGTACCACAAAGAAAATACATTCTAACATGATATCACATAAACATATACATAATATATATGAAACCAAAATATCTATCTAAACATTACTTTGGCCAAAGTTTTCAAATGGTCGTTGATCTCTAGGATCAGTCAAATTCATACACACCACTTGATCAGATTACCTTCATCTAGCATTGATGATGTTAACTAAGCTAGTGAAGTCTGTTTCACTACTTAGTTAGTACCAACAATGAGAGATTTGGTTAAAATTAATGTAACAAATAGATTCATATTGATTTTTTCCTTCTAACAAGTATAACTTAATCTAAATACAAGAATAATCACATTACATACATTTAGTCCATCAAACGTATGAATGAATCTCTATTATTATTATTCATCACATAAATAATAAGCATAAAAAGTAAGTTTAATTACCAAATGGGTAAAATACAAACTCTTACTACTTGATCTACTTTTCTTAAGTAATGAAAATGTAATACGATCAACATTCTCATAATATATTGCACATACCACCCAATTACAATAGTAGTCATATTGATTTAAAAGACAAATCAATTTATAAATCAAAAGCACAATTTTTCAATATATAATACCTTTTAGGAGTCTTTATGAATATAATTATAATACCCAATCCTTTAGGTTTTTATGACCTCGTTACTAGTCAAAATCTGTAATAATACTTATGCATCCAATATATGCATATAATCTATATATGTGTATGTGAACCTACATTCACATATAGATATATAACATATGTATATACACTTTACATTATATATATATATATATATATCCCATAATATGTGTATCCTTGTTCTGTCATACTATAGTATTTTCCATTTACTTATAGACTATAAAATTTAATAACTTTTTATGAACAAGCATATAGATCTAAATGGGGTCTTAGCATTTCATATATCCCCCAACTAGATTCAAAATAAATTACATAATATATATAATATAATTACGATCCAAAACCTTTCCAAATCTAATACCCTATTTTTTTCCTTTTTAATTAAGTCCCTTAACTATATCAATATTATTGGAAATAGAGTATAATAACTAAAAGACCAGTACAATGCCTTATTTATCCATTAGAAGTTTATATCCTCACTGAGGTTCTAAATGTAACTCAAAATTCAAATCGACTTCTAAAACATGAAAAAATAGACCTTTGCTCATTTGTAAACATTCCTAAAGAGGTAAATTATTCACAATCATTTGTCCATGCCTTTACACAGTTGGCTTTATACTTTATTTTATTTATAGGGTGATTACACTATGAATAAATATATCGTCAGTTTGACTGTCCAATAACATAAAATTGATACAACCTTCCCTTTTGAATTACTAAAAGAAAACATACTTTGTTCCTATATATTTGCATTGTTTATAACCAAAATACATAGTTTGTTTCTTTTTTTGCAGTGATTAATACATATCACTATATTCATTTGAATGTATGAACTTGGTTTGGAGTAATAATAAACACTCAGTTCATGAAATATATATATAGTCAGTTTGTAACATAATACACAGTTCGATTATATATCAATTTGCAATGTTTAAGAGTTATAACAATGGCTTGACATAATTACCTAAACTCTACATTTTGTGCAATAGGTATATATTCATTATAAATACATATATATATATATATATATATATATATATATACATATATATATACATATATATATATATACATATATATATATACATATATATATATATACATACATATATATATACATATATATATATATACATATATATATATATACATATATATATATACATATATATATACACATATATATATATACATATATATATATATATACACATATATATATACACATATATATATATATACATATATATATATATATATATATATATATATATATATATATATATGTCCCGTTCACATATTAAGAGCACATAGGTCATATATAAATATATATACACCTTGTATTTGTATTTTCTTGAATACCTAATCCATGTATATGTATATATATATGAATTCAAAGTGGGAAAGACTTCATTCTTATATAACTCTATTCATTGTTTTAACTATCTAAATTTACATAGTTGATATACGTTCATCCTAATCTAATTTAAATTCTATATATCAGTAGTCATTATGTATGCATATAAATTAAACGACAGTACATAGAATTTCCAAATTAATCTATTTGAAATCCTTTTAACTCAAACTTGGTTGGTATAAACCATTCAAGACCTATATATATCCTTATACATACATACATACATACATACATACATACATACATATATATATATATATATATATAGTCAGTAGGTCATTTTTATATATCTAAGTATATAAATATTTATTTATTTCAATCATATTACACACCTGTATATACCTATAGAGTTTTAAAACTCAATTTATATATATTTATAAAAATATCATCTACCCATGGTTATGTTTTGATCTAGGGCATTGTTTTTTTAAGAAATTAAATCCAATTAACCCTAACGGCTTATCACCCAAAAATGATCTAATTTGTAGTCTTAGGGATTAAGAAGATATTTGGCTTAGATTTGTCAATGGCCAAGTCATCCATAGGGATAAGCCTATATTTTAATACAAAATTATATACATTTATAAACCCTAAGAATCTTTACCATAAACAAATTTTAATTAAGCAAATAAAAATAGTTACTTCACTAAACTCAATCACACTTCCAATCTGAAATAGAATGAACCAAAAAAAATTCTCCTTCTTACTCTGCACTTTCCTTCTCTTCTTTCTATGTGCCACATTCTCTTCTTATCTTGCCTCTTATCATATTCTAATCGATCATCTCTTACCAACTAAAATATTGCATGTAACTTCTTATAACTCACAATCACCATGAATAATCTAAGTTTTTCATTATAACAATGATTAAAAACTAGTTAACTTCCATTAACAAAACTAGGAAAAGCCCTAATATCTCTTCACTCAAACTTTTCTCATTTCCTTAATCATTACTTTATTCATTTCAAATATTTGTATGATAAACTATGTTACTTGTCTGAGTACCCCACACCAAAGTCCACTTTCAGCATTATACAAAAAATTAACTATACTTTTAATCTTAACGTAATCCATAGGACTACATGTTAACAAGACTAGGCTTAGATCTTAAGATAGTATTTAGGATAATTCAACATCCCTCAATAATTAGTAAAGGTAATAATCTCATGTCTTTTATAGAAATATAACTAACACAAGTCTATTATCTAATTATATCAAAATGGTCGACCAAACAATTATTTATTCCAATCATAACAAGATAATCTTTTGTGTTAATACTAATTTATATAGACTATCTATGTATTTCATTATCTTAATAGCTTAATGTGTATATTGATATTCTCAAATATCAATAATAATAAGCTTAATGGTTTAAAACATTTTAATAAAAAAATTTAGTCTATATATAATATTAACTAGATATCATCCACATAGATTTACATTCCCATAATCATAAACAAATATGAGTAAAATAACCTAGTATAATCATACTGCAACATTATGCACTAAGTCTACATAATATATACACTATGCAATTACATATAATATTTATTTCATATATATGTATTAAATTAAACTAACACTCATTAGCACATAAAATCTAATATTTAAATGCAAATAACTTTTAAAAAAACTTACTAACTCTAATAATCCACACACATAGTGCATATAACATATAAAATCTAATGTGGTGTGTGCATGGGTTTTAGCAGTTCCTCTGTCATCCTTCACCATCTCCATTTACATCACCCTCTTTGATGATGTTATCTCTCCATCATGATTCAAGGGATGAACTCTCCTATATCCATCTCATGACAAAAAACTAATTTTCCCAACACTTCATGATATATATATCATAAAATAATGTTGTAATAATATTTAACATAATCATCATGTAAAAAATTCATAATACTGCCAACTCATAGCAATGAAATCATGAAATCAAAGTAACATACAATTGTCCCATAACAAGTTATGACTTATAGTTTAGTTAAAAATTAACTAATAAATCTAAAAATCCTAATAATCCACAAAAAATTAGGTGAATCAGCTCAATGAGAAATCAAGATGTAACATCCTTCCCCCTAAAGCTAGTCATCATCTCGATGACACTTATTCAAATAATAGTTTTGAATAAAAAATATTATTTGGTAAAAAATAACATAATATGAAACATCAAATCAAGAAAATAATTATGGAAATAGCCTATAGAACTCATCATAGTCCTCCCAAGTAGCACTATCCTTAAATTATTGGTCCCACAAGACCTTGTACTATGACACTTCTTTATTATACAAATGAACTTTGTGAGTGTTAATTACTCTGATTGGTTCTACCATGACCACCTTGGGATCTAAAATCTATAAAGCATTCCAATCTAATACATGTGAAGGATTAACTATATACTTCTTAATATAAGATGCACGGAAGACATTATGCAATAGAGTTAGGGTTAGTGGCAATATAAGCCTATACACTACAGGATTGACCACTTATAAGACTTTAAAATTTCCCATATATCTAAGTGAAGGTTTCACTAACTTTCCAAATTTAATCAAGCTCTTTTATGGCTTAACCCACAAGAATAATTTATCACCTACTTAAAATTATCTAGTTTTTCTCTTTAGATCAGCATATCTCTTTTGCCTATCATTGGCCTCAGCCAATCTCTACCTGATTGCTCTAGCTTGATCTTACATTTATAAAAGTATTATAGGTCCAAAGACTACTTTATCTTCCAATTTGTCCCAACTGATTGTTATCCTACACCTTCTTCCATAAAGTGCTTCAAATGGTGACATCTTCAAAGTTGATTGGTATAAGTTATTGTATGCAAACTCAACCAATAAAATATATTAGTCCCACTTGTATTATTGATCTATGTAATACATATGAATAATATCCTCTGACACTTGATTAACTCACTCAATTTGACTGTTAGTCTGTGGGTGATATGTAATACCAAAGTTTAGTTGCATACCCAAAGTTGAATTTAGAGTTAATAAAAACTTAGAAGTCATCCTCAGATCATGATCTGATATGATCTTCTCTAAAAATCCATGTAATCAATGCACTTCCTTTACAAATATCTTCATAAGAGTAGGTGCATCATTTGTCAAATTTCCTAGTATAAAATGTGCTACCTTGGTTAGTTTATCAACTATAACCAAGATTAATTTGTGCCTATTACATAAAAATGATAACCCTTGGACAAATTCCATACTGATCACTTACCATTTTCATTATGGTATGTCATGTGGATATAATAGTCTATCCAAATGCACATGTTCAACTTTCACTCACTAACATTCCAAACAATGTGACACAAAGTTTGCTACATCTTTCTTTATTTCCTTCCAAAAATAAAGTGGTCTAAACTCTAAAATGAGCTTGGTTACTCCTAGATGTCCTAAATATGGGGCATTATGCAATTCCTTTAGCACTATGCTCCTTAGATTCTCTTGATCTAGAAAATATATCCTTCTAATGTATCTTAGAAGACCATCACTTTATAAGATGTATCCTTTATACCTAGGATTTTGAGTATTTACAAACAAAAATTTCTTGACTTGATCATAAAATTCATCTCCTGGTGAGAATTTGATCACTTGATCTCTGAAAGTACTCTTGATAGTAATTACAACTGCTATGTACCTTATATGACTTAAGTTTTCAACTACTCTATTTTTCTTACCTTTTATGTAAATAATATCAAATTCATAGTCAAATAAAAATTCTAACCAATGTCTCTAATGAGCATTCAAATTTGGTTGGGTGAAGATGTATTTAAGTCCCAAGTTGTCAGTCTTGAGCTAAAATGGTTTTACCAACAAATAATGTCTCCAAAATTATAAAGCACGAATAACTACTACAAGTTTAAGGTAATGAGGGGCATAATTCACCTCATATGGTTTCTTCTTATTTTACTTATAAGCTACCACTAAACCATCCTTCAAAAGGACTCCTCTTAATCCATTCCTAGATGCATTTATGATCACTGAAAATTGACCATTGGGATTAGGAACTCTTAACACTAGTGTTGTATTAATCCTTCTTTTCAATTCTTGAAAAGCTAATTCACACTTATCTAACCAAATAAAAATTTGATTCTTACACTATAGAGAGGTAATTGAATTAGCTATCTTGGAAAATTTTGAAACAAATTTCCTATAATATCCTACTAATCTCATGAAACTCCTTACCTCGTGGATATTTTTTGGTGTCAACCATTCAATAATGGCTCTTATCTTAGCTAGATCAATTGAAATGCCATTTGTTGAGATAACATGTCCCAGATATTGCACCTTATTTTGGAAAAATGCACACTTGGACAATTTTCCATACAACTTGTACTTCCACAAATGTTGCAAAACCAATTTCAAATGTTGAAAATGCTCTTCATCATCCTTAGATAAATAATAATGTCATATAAAAATACCAAAACAAAATGATCTAGATAATCTCTAAACATGTTATTCATGAGATTCATGAAGGTTTCAGGTGCATTCGTCAACCCAAATGGTAACACTATAAACTCGTAGTGCCCATATAAAGTTATAAATGCTATATTAGGAATATCTTAATATTTTATCCTTAACTAATGATATCTAGCTCTAATATAAATATTAGAAAAGATCATTGCTCCTTGCATCTGATTAAAAATATCATCTATTCAAGGTAGTAGATACGTATTTTTGATAGTCTCTTTGTTCAATATTCTATAAGTAATGCCAAGTTGAAGAGTACCATCCTTCTTCTTGAAGAAAATAGCCAATGCACCCCATAGTGACTCACTTGGTCTGATCAACCCTTTGAATAATAACTCTTGAAGTTGATCCTTTAATTCCACCAATTCAATGGTTGTCATTCTATACAATGCCCTGGACTGAGGTTCTAATCCTAGTTTAATATCAATAGAGAAATCAAACTCTTGTTTAAGAGGCAATCCTGACAATTTTTATAGAAAAACATCATGAAAATTCCTAAGGATAATATTTAAATAATGGTTCCATATTTTTCTCCATTTCATTTATCTTAATAATAAATTCTTAGCATCCTTTTCTTTGGGCCTTCCTGAGTGACATTGCAAAAATCTGCTTAAGCCTTAATTCACTTTTCTCACCCTAAATTAGTTTCTGATTTCTAGAACCATCTAGACACTCAACCTTTTTTAGAAAATAATCAACCTTGGCTTTATTCTTCACAATCCAGTTAACTCCTATGACCACATCATATGACCCTAGTGGTGCTACATAAAGATCCATAATTATTGTGAATTCTAGCAACCTAATCTCTACTTCAACTAAACACTTGTCAATTTTGGCTTTAGAATTATTCACATATTATACTGACCATAAATTTTCCATTAATATAGATTTTATAGATAATTTATTTATAATTATATGAGTTATAAAACATTTTGTAGTCCTTGTATATATCAAAATGGAAAATGGATGTTCAAATAAAATACTTGACAATTTTATGGGTGAAGCTTGGAATTTAGCTTAACGATTATTAACTACCACATGAATACATTGTGGAAAAGTTCCTTGCTAAATGGAGGAACCTTTGTTCCTCAACTTATCCTAGGTACATTCACATGCAAAACTGGTCACCTCTATAGATAAAGCAACCTCCTAGTGGTCCCTTCCTATCAAAGTGTTGGTTTCCCTTGAAATTGCCTTTAGAACTATTACCTAGTTTTTTTCTACTCAAACCAATGTTGAATCTTGTATTCTAATTCTTGAATTGACTCTTAGAGTCTCCACTCCTCTACTTCCAGTTCTTATTTTTTAAATTTGTCTTAGAACTTTCAAACTTTTTCTTAAACTTGTCCTTAACTTGAGTAAGAGATTTCAACTTTTGCTTCTACTTGATTGATTTCTCAAAGACTTAGTCCATGGTAGATGGTCCATGAACATCCACCTCTCCACTAATCTAGGGTTTTAATCCCATAATGAACTCCCTAATCTTGATCCTCTCATCTACCTAATATTGAGATATATATTTTAGAAGCTTGGTGAATTGTTTCCAGTACTCATTTACCAACAAGTCTCCTTTCTTCAGATTCTACAAATATTTAAGCTTTTGGTCAAAATAAATTCATTTAAGCCACCATGATTTTAATAGTGTCACAAACTAATCCTAAGTAGTGGTGGTCAAGTTTAGATTCATTTTTAACTTCTTGTTATCCCACCATGTAGTTGTTTCTCCAGCCAACAGATACACTCCCCAAATAGATTTGGTGACCTTAAAGTGGTTTAAAATATCAAAATATTTCTCCATTTTAGTCAACCATGATTGAGATCCATCTTCCATAATAGTTATATCAAACTTAGATGGATTCACCTTTTTTCTATCCCTAGCTAATTTTATGGCTACGCTTGCTCTCACATCTTGGGGCACTTCCTCATGTCTCTGCACTTGATGGATTTCCTATTCAACAGGATCCTCTTCAGGGTCATCCTAACGGGCTTCCTCCTCATGTCCATCAATTTCTTATTCTAGGGCTAAAATCCTGTCCCTAATCTCATTCATGGCTGCAAGAATCTAATCCAATTTTATTGCTTGCTCAGTGATAAATTGGTTAGGATAAAATGGAGGGTTATTATCATTGACATTCAAAGGACCCTCTCTATATTCTCTTTCTCACACCATTCTTATTTCTGATAATATAAGAATATGAAAATGTTAATAGACTCATTAAGTCTTAGAGTTCGAGCCATAACTTTGATACCATAGTGTAACATCCCCATGAGGATTTACTAGAATAACACTATATATATATATATATATATATATATATATATATATATATATATATATATATATATATATATATATATATATATATATATATATATATATAATTTTACATTTACATTAGATTACATCATGAGAATATAATTAGTGATCTTAGCATACTAACTAAGTATGTTAAACATAAATTAAACATGTAACATTAATAATTATTGATCACTAGCATTACATTAATAAACATAACTACATAAAATCTATCCATGACTATTAAAATAATAAAACCATTGTTTTTAATGTAAAGTAAGTAATAAATTACATTTCTAACTAGAATTATCTATCACATATATACAATAATCGATACAATGCTCCATAGAGTATGAGTCACTCAAACTTAAGTATCTCTAATAATCTCAAGTGTAGTCTCCAATAAGTACTATAGTGGGGAGGGAGAGCATCATCCAATAACTTTTTCACACCAACCTTAGACCATCAATCCCATGAAAAATACCCTAAATAAGGAATGGCCCTCCCTTCATGGATGGGTAGATAGTGATGGTACGGGAATCCATAGAAACATGCTAGTACCTGTGTGTTGTAATATTTTTAATACATAATGTGTGCCAAAAATAAAATACATTCTAACATGATATCGTACAAACATGTAAATCATACATATGAAATGAAAATGTCTATCTAAATATTACTTTGGCCATAGTTTTCAAATAACTATTGATCTCTAGGATTAGTCAAATTCATATACACCACTTGATCTAATTACCTTCATCTAGCATTGGTGAGGCTAAGCTAGTGAAGTCCATCTCACTACTTAATTATTACCATCAATGCGAGATTTGGTTAAAATTAATGTAACCAATAGATTCATATTGATTATTTCCTTCTAGAAAGTATAACTTAAGCTAAATACATGAATAATCACATTACATACATTTAGTCCATCAAACGCATGAATGAATCTCTTATTATTATTCATCATATAAATAATAAGCATAACAAGTAAGTTTAATTATCAAATGGGTAAAATGCAAATTCTTACTACTTGATCTACTTTCCATAAGTAAATGCAAATGTAATTCAATCAACATTGTCATAATATATTGCACATACCACCCAATTACAACAACAGTCATAATGACTTAAAAGACAAATCAATTTATAAATCAAAAGCACAATTTTTCATTATATAATACCTTTTAGGAGGCTTTATGCATATAATTATAATATCCAATCTTGGTTTTTATGACTTCATTACTAGTCAAAATCTATAATTATATTTACTCGTCCAATATATGGGTATAAGCTATATATGTGTATGTGAACCTACATTCACATATAAATATATAACATATCTATATACACTTTACATAATATATATCCTTGTTCTATCATACTATAGTATTTTCCATTTATTTCTAAACTATAAAATTCAATAACTTTTTATGAACAAGCATATATATGTAAATAGGGTCTCATCATTTCCTATAGCCCCCAACTAGATTCAAAATAAACTACATAATAGATATAGTAAAATTATGATCTAAAATCATTCCAAATATAATACCCTATTTTTTTTCCTTTTAACTTAAGTCCCTCGATTGTATCAGTATTATTGGAAATAAAATATAATAAACAAAAGACTAGTGCAATGCCTTGTTTATCTGTTGGAGGTTTATATCCTCACTGAGGTTCTAAATATAACTCAAAATTCAAATTGACTTCTAGAACATAGAAAACCAGACCTTTACTCATTTGTCAACATTCTTAAAGAGGTAGGGTCCCTTTAAACCCCACTTTACCTTTAATAAAAACATTCCTAAAGAGGTAAATTGTTCACAATCATCCATCCAAGCCTTTACACAGTTGGATTTATACTTTATTGTATTTAGAGGGTGATTACATTATGAATAAATATCTCCTCAGTTTGATTGTCCAATAACATAAAATTGATACAACCTTCCCTTTTTTATTATTAAAAGAAAACATACTTTGTTCCTATATATTTACCCAGTTTATAACCAAAATACACAATTCATTTCTTTTTGTGTTCATAGTGATTAATACATATCATTATATTCATTTAAATGTATGAACTTGGTTTGGAGTAATAATAAACACCTCGTCCATGAAATATATATGTATGTATATATATACATACTCAGTTTGTAACATAATACATATTTCGATTATATATCAATTCACAATTTTTAAGACTTATAACAATGGTTTCAACATAATTACCTAAACTCTATATTTTGTGCAACGTGTATATATTCATTCTATATACATATATATATATATATAGATATAGATATATGCTCCATTCACATATTAAACACACATATGTCATATATATGTATGTATGTATACACCAAGTATTTGTATTTTTCTAATACCCAATCCATGTATATGTATAAATATATGAATTTGAATTAGGAAAGCCTTCATTCTTATATAACTCTATTTATCATTTTAACTGTCTAAATTTAAACAATTATATACATTGATCCTAATCTAATTGACAGTCTATATATCGATAGTCATTATGTATGTATATAAATGAAATGATAATACATAGAATTTCCAAATTAATCCATTTGAAATCCTTTTAACTCAGACCTAGTTGGTATAAAACACTCAAAACTTGTGTATATATCCTTACGCACACGCGCACACACACACACATATTTATATATAATCAATAGGTCATTTTTATATGTGTGTGTGTGCGTGTGCATGCATGCATGTGTGTGTGTAAATGACATATTAAGTATATATAAATATATAATGTATATATATATATGACCTATTGTATATATTTATATATACTCAATAGGTCATATATAAAAATGACCTATTGAGTATATATAAATATATACAATAAGTCATATATATATATATATATATATATATATATATATATATATATATATATATATATATATATATATATATATATATATATATATATATATATATATATATATATATATATATATATATATATATATATATATATATATATATATCGAGCATATTGCACACCTGTATATACCTCTTGAGTTTCAAAACTCAATTTATATATATTTATAACAATATCATCTGCCCAGGGTTATGTTTTGAGCTAGGGCATTGTATTTTTAAGAAATTAAATGTAATTAACCCTAACGGCTTATCTCCCAAAAATAATCTAGTTTGTAGTCTTAGGGATTTAGAATATATTTGGATTAGTTATGTGGATGGTCGAGCCATCCACAGGGCTAATCCTGCATTTTAATACAAAATTCCATGCATTTCTAAACCTTAAGAATCCAAACCATACACATAATTTAATTAAGCAAATGAAAATAATTACTTCACCAACCTCAATCTCACTTCAAATCTAAAATAGAATAAACCAGCATTGTTTCTCCTTCATGTTCTGCATTTTCCTTGTCTTCTTTCTTCATGCCACATTCTCCTCTAAGCTCTCCTCTTATCATATTCTACTTGCTCATCTCTAACTAACTCAAGTCTTGCATGTAACTTCTCAAAAATTGTAGTCACCATGCATAATTCAAGTTTTTCATTCCAACAGTGACTAAAAACCAATTAACTTCCATTAACAAAACTTAAAAAAAACCCTAATCTCTCTTTACTTGAACATTCCTCATTTCCTTAATCATTATTTTATTCATTTCAAATATTTGCATGATAAACTATGTTACTTATTTGAGTACTCCACTCTAAAGTCCACTTTTAACATTATAAAAAATGATAACTATACTTTTAATCTTAACATAGTCCATGCATGTTAACAAGGCTAGGCTAAGATCTTAGGATAGCATTTCAGATAATTCAACCTCCTTCAATAATTACTAAAGGTAATAATCTCATGTCTTTTATAACAATATGATTAACATAAAGTCTATTATCTTCTTATGTCGAAATGGTAGACCAGATAATTATTTATTCCAATCATAACAAGATAATCATTTGTGTTATTATTAGTCTATATAGACTATCTTTTTCTTTCATTATCTTAATAGCTTAAGGTGTATATTGATAATCCTGAATATCAATAATAGTAAGTTAAATGTTTTAAAACACTATAAATACATTTTATTAGTCTATATATAATAGTAACTAGATATCATCCACATAGATTTATGTTCCCGTAATCATAAACAAACATGAGTAAAATAACCTAATATAATCATACTACAACATAATGAAATTACATATAATATTTATTCTATATATATGTATTAAACTAAACTAACACTCACTAGCACACAAAATCTAATATTTAAATGCAAATAACTTTAAAAAAGCATACTAACTCTAATAATGCACACACACAGTGCATATAACATATAAAATCTAATGTGGTGTGTGCATGGGTTTTAGCAATTCCTCTATCATCCTTCACCATATCCATCTACATCACCCTATTCATTGATGCTTTCCCTCCATCATGCTCTGAGGGATGAACTCTCCTGCATCCATCTCACAACAAGAAGGTAGTTAACTCAATACATCATGATATATATATATATATATATATTACACACACACACACACACACACACACACACACACATATCATAAAATAATGTTGTAACAATAATTAACATAATCATAATGTATAGAATTCATAATACTGCCAACTCATAGTAATGAAATCATGAAATCAAAGTAACATACAACTGTCTCATAACATCTCATGACTTATAGTTTAGTTTTAAAGTAACTAATCAATCTAACAACCATAATGATCTATGGAAAATTAGATAAATTATCTTAGTGAGAAATCAGGATGTAACACTTATAATCTTATTACATACATAATACTCTTATGTAATATTACAATAATATGAAATGAGATGCATTACAACCTTTACATATTCCAAATATAGAATTATCCTCTTTCTAAGCTCCCCCAACTCATGTGTAGGGATATGTTTATATACATACAAGATCAACCTACTTACATTTATGCTCACAAGAAGCCACTGCAACTATTAAATTCCCATAATAAATCACCACGCACCATAATAATTAAATGCATGCAATAATCCCAAAGGACTCATAACACATAAAAACATGAAACTAATGAGATATATTCTCCATAAAAGCATCTATTAATGATTTTAAGTATTTAACAAAATGGTTAGGAACTTTAAGTAGTTGCTTCATTTAGTTATCATGTTACTTCTCAAGGAATTTTGAACCTATAAAAATATGGGTGAAAAAAGAGTAGGTGTGAAAGTTGTGGAAGGTGAAAAAGGTGTAGAAGGTGAATATGGTGTAGAAGGTGCAAAAGGCACAAAAGGTACAAAACTAGAATTTTTTTTAAATATAGGATTACTTGGGAACTTGGTTGCTCTTGCATCAAAAACACTAGTATTCTAAATAAGGTTTCCATTATGCGAACCAATACTTATGCTTCAACTACATAACCATTGGTGAGTAGTGCTTTTACTAAGAAGGACAAAAATGCAAGGATATCATGATTGATACACTACTCAAGTTAATATGTTTAGCATTCATTTTCTTAGATATCATTTGTATGACATTGAGAATTTAACTTCAAAATTTAATTAAGATTTATTTAAAGAAACATGTCAATTTGGGTTACATTAATTTCCGAAATCTCTTGGTACCAAGACATGTTTTATTAATTTTTACGTTGAACCCACTTTTCTTAAGTATGATGCAATATTAGAATTTTCTTGGATAAAATCAATGGATGCAAAACTAGATGAGACTTATGATCATATTACATTTGATTTCCAAGTTGATAATATTTTTATTTCAAGAGATAGGATAACTAAAAAGAACATCCCAAGTTAAATAAGGTTATATTTCAAGACTAGATACCCAATAAAACATATAATAAAAATATGACTATAAAGGAATTGAAAGAAATTGAGTTATCATCACCTATTACTCCATATCCTATAGAGGAAAATTTCCATTGTAATGATATATCATAATCCACTAGATTTGAAGATGAAGACCTATTTAATATGGATGACTCACCTCCTCATCATGAAACTTATGCACAACCATGTGCAACAAGTATCTATATTGATGAGTCTACTTATGAGTATAGCATTGGATAGTTCTCCCAAATACTTACTATGAGCTTCAATACACATACACTTTATTGAAAGTTAGGTTTTTTTCATTATATCACATGCTCATGGTTATTTAACATATTTTATTCAAAACCTTTAGCAAATAAAAAATATAAAAACATAAAAATGAAAAATATGAACACATTTCAAATACAAAAGCATACAAGAGACAACACAACAAAACTCATCATACATATACATATAAAAACACTTAGGAAATAGAAAATGTAAAAATAAAGAAATGAAAGACACAGACACATACAAACACAAAAACATGCAAGTGCTAGCAAAAAAACTAGTGTGTGTGTGTGTGTGTGTGTGTGTGTGTGTGTGTGTGTGTGTGTGTGTGTGTGTGTGTGCGCGCGCGGGCGCGCGCGCGTGCATGCGTGTGTGCGTGTGTGTGTGTGCGTGCGTGTGTGTGTGCATGTGCGTGTGCGTGTGTGTTTGTGTTTGTATAGATATATGAGTTTTTTTGCTAGTACTTACATGTTTTTGTGTTTTTGTATGTATGTATGTGTGTGTTTATATATATATAACACAAAATTGGGTTATCATAGCCTATATAACTTAAAAATATAATCTCCCTATCTAAGGCAAGGGAGAGAGATCATCTCCACTCTCCTCTTTAAGTTTGATCCTATGGGCAACCATAACGCTACTCTCACCAGCATCATACTGTGGTTCTCTAAAATCGCTATGACCACTACGTCCAACAGTTTCCAACTCTACACATGCCCATGAAATATCTAGCTCCTTTCAAATTTGTGTATGATCATCACCAAATAGGGAAATGTATATAATATACAGGGCCAAAAAGTCTACAACTAGAATTGCAGGTGCTACCTTCATTCATAGAAATCTAATGGATGTCTAGTGATAATACTCACATGACAATGTCACATATCAATCCATGTGGTTGTTATTGCAACATAAACACATAAGTAATTAATTATTCTATATTTCTATAGGTAGGCATAGTATATTTGTATCTCAAATGATATGTGTTTCATATTCATTGAGTTATAAGATTTTAAATATGGTTCATAGACCCATACATAGGGGTAATGGATTAAAATATGGTTATGGATTGCTGATTTAAGGCTCTATAATTATAAATATTATTGATTATATATAAATTAGTTCTAGTTAGATTAGTTAGATTTGTTGAGAAATAATTAATAATTTTGATTTTAATAAAATGTTTGAGATTAAACCTAATGAATATAATAAAAATTACTAATAATAATATGTAAAGAAAGATTAATTAAAATAATTTTAATTTTCCTTTTAGAGAGGCTAAAAACATTGGGTTTCCAAATACTTCTAATAAACCAAACATCATCCCTATTAAGATAATTATTATATTGCATTATTTTAGTGACTTCCTTTAGGTGCCATTTTATGAAGTGATCTTTAGATGCTAAGAATTTATTTAAATTTATGGTAATACAAATTTTATTTGAAAGTAAGCATTCATTTAAATCTAAACTTTTTATGTTATCATATTTGATGTCTATATCATGTTCATAATCCTAGTTAAGATAAATCTACTAGTTTCACCAATGTATGGTTTTACTGTAAGAACATTCTATCATGTACACACCATTATTTAATTTTGGTTTTAAGTTTTTGTTTTAATGATCTAAGATTATTTTTCAAGATATTAATAGGTAAGAAAATAGTTTCAATTCATTTTTTATTTAAAATTTTGGAGTTTATTTTCAGTCGTATTTTTTATGTAAAAAAATAAACCTTTACACTTAATTTCTAATTGATGAATTTTAATTTTTGGAATATGGTATTTTTAGCACTTTATAACGTTTGTTTATGTATTTATCATTATGTATTTTTTTCATAAAATAGAATAAAATTATCTCATTTCAAATTTTAAATGATCACTACCAAAAATTATTAGGATCTAATAGAAATTATTGTAAGGATGCCAAATTTTTGGCCATGCACTGAAAAATTGTTAACACTCAATAAGAGGAAATGATAGACAATAAAACATAAAATAATAAAGGCATATATACATATACTTACTGGGATCCATAGGGAAAACATGTATACCAAGTCCCCCACTTCATATATGTATCCTTATTCGATCACATCACCCTTGGCACCAACATTAGGTGTTATGGAGGGCACATGCCCATCACCACCTTTCATTCCTATACACTATCATATCCTATGGGTCCATTAACATTGTGAACTCATATAGGTTTAAATGTCACCAAAAAATCACCTACATAACCCCATCACCATGACCATCTCCATCTAGTATGGGAGGAAAGACAAGTAATACTTTTGCCATATCCTACCATTTTGTATATCAAGAAACCACTCTTGAATAATTTAAGATTTAAAGGTGGATCCACATATCCATTTGGAGTATGCTCCATGTCCACCTCAATATCTATGGGGAACATTCCGCCCTAGCTCGCAACTAAAATATGAGGGACCAACTCAACACATGGCATATTTGAGGTTGTTTTTATAGACATCTAATTCATAAACACTTTTATGTTGAAATTATCAATCCTACTCAAAATTTGAGAAAATGGGCTAAATGGCTTGAGATTGTCGTATACAAGTGTTGATTTAGGCTAATGTATTCCTCAATGGGACAATGCATTTTATGTGATTATTAACTTTGATCAAATCATTTTGAGTCAATATGGCAAAAATACATTTTAGTGATCTGGATCACTCTTCTAATTCAGAATCACATGACACGTGCATGTGTTATTTTATGTTGACAACATCCTAAATGAGATGATGGTCCGTATGTAACTATCACCTTCTAATTTCTCTCTAGTCAAATTATGACCCAGTAATATGACATTTTAACTAGTTTGATTAATGGAGTGCACCAATTTCCAAAGAATTACTTAAAATTTGATTAATCTTACGTAGGCAAATAAAACTAAATTATGAGCTTAAGTAATAATTCCATGAAAGTTATTGAATATTTATTTATTGGAAATTGATCCCTATTAACAACATCATAAAATGACATAGTCAATGGGGTGGCATCCATAAGCCATAAATACAATAAATATCAAGATTATAGATTCCCATGCCTCTTTAATGCCCCTTCTTCCCAAATATTTATGGATTTTACTTACATAATTAGATTAATTCATGACCACGCATCTTGATTTTGAGATGGATAGTCATGATTGATCCTGATCAATTTATAAAATCTACAAATAGGAGGGCCTAGACCATTTTGATTAATTTTAATTTATGTAAACTTATAATGTAGGATTCTCTCTACAAGCCATTTGAGTGTAGTTTGATAATCTTTTGTTTATAATAAGATAGTTTCATTGATAGTCACAGCATTGATTTTTATATCATGAGCCTGATTTATAGTTGGTTTTCTTGAGATGGCTTGGCTTGCACCATTGTTGAAGACTTGACCACCAAATCAAGGGGAAAACACATTTTGATCCACCTATGGATGATGGAAAGCTCTTGGGAAGGTAACTTATGTTTGCTTTCTTTTATTTACTCTTAATTATCATTTGCACACCCCATTGAAGAGGTTGGCCTAGATTGTTAGTTCTTTATGCATTTTTCTTAGATTTCATGACTAATGCTTTATCTAACCATATTTTTAATCCATCTCTACATCTTGCATGCATGATGAGACCATGCATCCCTCTCAAGCAAGGAAGACATTTTGGCAATCTTATATTTCCTTAGAAGTCATTAAAAATCCTTTAACATCAATTTGTAGCTTTATTTTCTCATATTTTTTATGGTTTTTGTTGATACATAGGTCACATAGTGATTGATGTTAGATCTATGAAACCAACATCGGTCAAGGCTAACCAACATCGATTAGGTTGTAGGGAAAATATGGCTAACAATTTGTGCTTTAAAACTTTTCTCAAAGTTGTAATTGTCAATGTGGGTTTATAAGTCTCTAGTTTGAACATTATTTTCTTGATCCAGAAGTTTCTTTTGGAGATTTTATCCTAACATTGGCCTAACAAGCATTTTTTTTTACAAATCTTTTTTGCCTAAGGGTTCACAAGTGATCATTATCGATCATTTTAGACTAGAAACGATTCTTTATAACTGGCATCAGTCTTGTTGTAACCAATAATTGTCACTATTAACCGATGTCGATCTCTATGTGTAAAAAATAGATAACTCGAGAGCAAGAATTCCAAACTTGCTTGTTTCATTATATATTGTGATTCAAAACTAAATGAAACTCTCTAACTTTTTTTACAAGACCCATGTGGAAAAGTGATCAATTAACCATGACTTAAATCTTTAATCTTCCCTTTGGTGTTTAAAAGGAACCTATATGAGCATGTTTAAATCTTGAACCTTCCCTTTGTTGTTTAAAAGTAACTTAGATGGTTTGTTTGATTATTTTGTAAATTTTCTTCAAAGTTTTTTCAAACTAAGGCTAAGGGGCCAAGGACTTCACTAAACATTTCAATTCTATGTATAAAACAAACATTCATTTAAAATTCAAATTTATTGAGGTGTTGTTTTATGTGAATCATCTATTTCTTATTAGATTATTTGATCAAAATGAAGAGTGTGTGTATGTTCTCCCCCATCCCTTATAAGGAACTTGGGTGACCAAAAGTGCCTTTTCATTATGATTTTGCCTTTGTCATAGGTGTGAAAAAGAATTTGTATAGGCTTTCCCAAAACCTATATGGTTTGGGTGATCTAAAAACAACCTATAAAGCCTTTTCACTTAGATCATTTATTTTATGCAATAGGGCTTGTGGAGGGGAGTTCATAGCCACTTCATTAGTTCTTTATGGAAACTTTGACCTGAGATTTCATCTCCTGACATTGAATTCATCCCCTCTCCATGGGGGGTATAAAAATTAAGGGTGACCCTCTAGGATGTTTGCTTGAATAGTTAAGTAAACTCCATTAGTGGTAATTTAGCTCAGAATATATGATCGATCAGGACATCACACTACAATAATTAATTGATGGATGTAGTGGTTTTGAAAATGATAAAACCTTTTCACAACAAGCTAATTGATGTGGATCCAATTAACATGTTGCATCTCTAGTGTTATCCACATTTGAGACCATCTATATGATCATAAATTGTAAGTTTTAGACAACCCCACTTATCACGAAGTATTGTTGATGCAGGGTGAGTAACCTTAAGGTCCATGTCACCATACAATATCTTGGGAGAAGGTGGGGTGTAAAATATCCTACCAACTCATGCACTTTAAATTTTGGATTAACAATTAAAATCCTTCCAAGAGCATGTATATAGATAGATTTCAATAATATGAAGCAACCTTGTCAGTTTAGGGCTTAGGACAATTTACTTAGTTAGATTTGGTCTTTTTATTATTTGCTTACTTGGTCTTGATTTGAGTCTAAAACTTGTTTGTAAACATCACGTCATAAGAAAACACATTTTTTTTCCACCATTTCTTGAACAAGGAGGCATTATGCTGGTCAAATCCAAATCATCTTTACCTTGTTCAAATCTTCATCTTAAACATTTATGTTTATATTTTCTAAAGAGTGCAAATATGTTGCCCATTTGATTATAAGCTACCTTTTAAAAATATTTAAATCCTTCATTGATAATTTAAATTTTTAATTTCACCTTTATAAGTTACAGGTTAACGTGTTAAGTGGTTTTACCATTTACACTTGACTTGAGTTAACTTGGGTTCAATTTCTCGTTTGGATTGAAGGTTGTTTATAGACTCATCTAATCATTATGAACTTAGGTCATTAATTTTATCGCTCACACTCTAAGTTCTAGAACATACTTTATTCTACCTCTTATTACCATGTGGTGGTGGGTTGCTGCCGTTTGGTCTTAGTTTTACACTTAGGAATTCTTGCATGTTTTCACATCTTGAGTTTCTTAGTTCATATTATCCCCTTCCTAATTTGAAGGGATTTTTTCTAATTTTATAGTATCAACTCGTTGAAGTGGAACTCACTTTTATGTTATTGACGTATCTCTCAGCTTACATTTGGTGTACTAATTTACACTTAGGGTTTTGATTTATCATACACTCTTCTAATTTTTACAATTTTAACCCTACTCAAGGTTGAGTAATTTTATGAACACATTATTCTAATTGTGTGATATTATGCCACCTCCTTTTTATTATAGTCTCTTTTGTGCCTTGTCACTTGTTTGGAGGAAATCAAAACACACTTTGTTAAATGTTTGCAAAACATTTTCTAAATCTTAGCAAACATAGAGAACAACCTTTTAGACATGACACAAATGTATACTCACATTAGGGTCTATTGTGGCCCTAGTTGTGAGGTAGAATATTATTATGGTAGACATGAGCACTCCATCTTGTTTGAGGATGTCACCCCATTTGAGCCTATTTGTTGAATACCAATCTAATCCATGATGATTTTTGTGTATCATCCCCATCTTTCCCCTTTAATTTACACAATGTGCTCGAAGGTTACTATTTTAGGATATCCCCCTTCAATTTTCATGTAGTCATCAAAGGTTACTATTTTATGATATCCTCCTTCAATTTTTATGTCTCACTTGACGATTACCATTCTAGGTTATACCCCTTTGGCTTGTGCAAGTGATCAAGCTCTACAACGCATGAAGGTTACCATTATAGGCTATTATCATTTAGCTTGTGTGAGTAATCAAGATTTGTAGTGTAGGTAGGTTACCATTTAAGGACCTCCTCCTTTGGCTTATGCAAACAACCAAACTGCGTAGCATCTAGTCATTACCATTCTAGGCCCATTGCCTATATCTATTGAACTTAATGTTGAAGAACCTCAATTTGATGAACTAGTCTTTGTTGATCCCTTCTTCGAAAGTCTAATTTTTGGATATCCCATTATTGAACCACGAACCATTATTCACCCTAAACCAATTGTTCCTCACTTTGAAATTTTTGTGTCGATCTTCGAGCCACAACAAGAACCATTACCTCTTCAAGATCCATCTTATAAGGACCAAAATGTTTTCAAAGCTGATATTTTATGAGCAATTGTAAACCAAGATCATGATGTTATTGCTGAAACACCCATTTGTGATGATTCAAATAGTGATGAGTTACCTATTCATATTTTACCCATTTTTAAAGAGCATCATCTCCTTGATAAGCCAGCCTCTAAGGAGTTATCTATTGATATTTTTCCACTCATAGAAGAATCTCCTTTTGACATACAAGATTCTATCAAGTCATCCCTTGAGTGGTTCTTTATGTTTGAGGGGATTTACCAAAATGATTCAGTATATGTTGAACACTTTTTAGATGAATCAATTTTTATATAGCCCATTATTTCATCATAGACCATTACTTGTTTGATACCAAGCATTCAACAAAACATCATTATAGAAATAGTCACATCAGATGAATAATTCACATTAAATTCAAGTTCATTTTTTGAACTGACATCAGATTTAGCATCAGAAGCAAATCACTATCAATATCAACATCATAGTTAGATTCCCTTGACTCAGACTCAGTTTTAGAAACATAGCACATAGGTGGTTGTTATAACATTGGTTACACTTACCTTACAAATCAATTTGAATATATTTGTGATCCTTTTATAGTTTTTGAGGATGATAACTTTAGCATCAACATAAATTATCCTAGTATTTGTGTTGCCTTTCATCATTCCATTACCCCCACCCAACATAGCCATTATATTGACATTCCACCTCCCACAAACATCGATTAGGATTGACAAAATCAAACTTTTTTGAAATGCATCCATGGTGACATATTAAGTACAGAATCTCAGGGGGACCAAGACTGCATTCATGTAGAAAAGGAATAATTTTTTAGTGAAACTTTTTTGAAGGTGCTAGAAGATAATCAAAATCAAATGTTAATATCTCTTTCTGAAACCTTCTCAGAGGCACTATGCGATAATCAAGACAAATTCATTAGTGAAAACCTCATCGAGGTACCAATAGTTGAGCACAAAAGTTATTCACTTCTTGATGAAAACATTATTCAAGATTAAATCAATATAGCTTCCAATCTACATCATAATAAGATGGTAGCTACTCTCAAGGTCAAATAACAAAAAAATATGGTGGTCCTATTGAGAGAATATTCAAAAGTCTTCGGCCCCACCATAACTAAAATTATGTCAAATCTAAAATCAACAACATTATGTGTGCCTATAAATCTCAATCTTTATTTATTTCCCAGTCATTATACATTTCATCACTATCTACATATTCATTACCAACTTATACCATTTATCTTGTGCCTAACATTATCTACCATCTTTGGTAGAACTTTCCTTTGTAGAAGCTATAAAGATATCTAGTTTTAAGGAAGATGAATCCATGACCAATGAGGATCAAAATAACATTTTTGATGTCCAAATATATAACAAGTTCTTGATAGAAAAGCAATTTTGAAAGGGTGTTGGGTAGCAATTTTCTTGAGTGATTATTCTGGTTGTCTCATATGTTGACTAGGGCATGCATCTCCACATCAACAGGAGCAACATAACCATTTTTCATTTACCATTTGCCTTCCATTTTCCTATGCCTTGCCTCTTGGGGGAAACCCTATAGACCATTTCATTTTAAGCATTTTATACCATTATGTTCCATTTGTCTCATTGTTTGAATTACATTGACTTGAGTTCCTTCAAGACTATGTAGGCAATGCTCAATTTCTATTGAGGTCGGCTCAATCACCACTTAGCTACACTCTCACTATTTTTTGAGCAACTTAAGCCACACTCTCACCATTTTGAGAGAAATCTAAGCCAATTATCACTAATGAGCAACCTTGTTGCCATTATAGCCAAGTGTCGTCTGATCATTTTATTTATGCCATACCATGTACTATTTTATTATATCATTCCTTTACTATTGACCAAGGCATGTTTTTAGATGTCCTACTTACTCTATTTTGATCTTGGTTCCTTTGGTTCTTCCTGCACATTTCACAAGGGGATTTTGATCCAATTTTAGAGTTCTATGTCGAATGGCAATCTATAAAAGTAGTATGACATTTGACCTGGAAAGTTACTTTCATCTATCATCTTTTTGGGTATCACTGATTATAACCACCTATGGGCAAATCAATATTGTATTTGATACCCATGATTATAACTACCTTTGGAAATTTCAGAATTATGACATTGTTTCCTAATTATATTCACATATGGGAAAACTAGGTATAATTCCTTTTTATCATGCATTATTGCATCACCTAGTCATTACTATTATCATTTGCCTTGGTGTGTGCCTTTATTTGCAAACTTGTTGTGACCTAATATGTTTTTCATCACCTTTTATGTTGGCAAAATTACCATGACTTGAGGTCCTAATGGGATTATGTAGGTTGTGCTCAATTCATGTTGAGGTCACCTCCGTCCTTTATTTTCCTACGCTCTTGTTGTTTTATGAGAAATTTTTAAGTTGGTGTGTTCTTGTCATTTCTTGAGCACTCTTTGTAAAACCCTCACCATTTTTCACATTGGACCATTTTGTGTCTCTTAATCGTCAATCAAGTTGAGATACTAAAAAAATTTCAAAACCATTCATAAAAATTCAAAAACTCAAAAACATTTTATGTGTGTATTTATTTGATTGTTGTTTGTTGTCCTAGTATTTTGTTTTGTTGTTTGGTCTTGTTCTTCTCTTTTGTTTTTTCAAGTACATCTTGATGATCCATATGGATCTTAATTATTTATATCTTTATCTCATGTTATTAAGTTGTTCTTGATTTTTTATTTGCATTCTTATTCCTACTTGAATCCTAATTGTTCATTTCTTCGTTTTAAGTTGGGTTCATTTATGTGTTTATTTTTCTTTATTTTTTGTTTGAATGTAAATAGTTGTAACTCTGGTCTTGGTCATTTTTACCATTATCCTTAGTTATAGGTATTAACATTTAAACTGGCTCATCATAGGTGAAATGCCATGTCATTATAAGTTCTTCATACTTATTATGCCTAATTTCATTTTGCTATACCAAGCACTTTATGCTTTGGTTCCAAATCTCAATGTCGATGCAGCTCTAATGAACATCTCTCAAGAACACCAATGAAACTAGGTACATGTTAGCCATGTTTTGGTGCACATAAGAAGCTCTAGCATGATTTGATGAATCACACAAAAAGCATAAGTAGGTAGTTTATTGAGGCTATATCTTGCACATGTGGATGATCTAGAAGAATTGGTCATATGGGTTCATTTAGTTTTGTGCCAAGATCATACGTGTCAAATCTCAAGTCCTCCACCAACGTGAAAATGAAGTTATACATGTGAAAATTTGGCTCTTCAATTAGTTTTCACTAAGTTTCCCATACTTAGCCAAAAGAGCTCGACCATCACCAGGATGTCACAAAAGAACAAATCTAGACCAATTAGCTTGGGCCTTCAATATCTTCACCTAGAAATCTCTTAGGACCAACAGATCGAATGGGTTTGTCCTTCTTGACCTTAAAAACATCCCCTAAATGTTTGAGGCCTCTATGAATTTTACTCTTCAAGTTATGGTTCTTTAAAAATAGACCTGTAATGTGAAACATTCACGCTAACGTCAAATTTAAGGACAAAATGAGACAACCTTACTAAGCTTAAATTTAATGGTCATGAAACCATCAATGATGATCACATGAACATCATTTGATGGGAGCAAAGACATGAAATTTGAGAACATGAACTATCTGTTGGTTTTTAAATAGTGGGTCCTAGCAGATCAAGGGTTCAAGTTGCATCATACATTTAGATCTAATGATGAGTGATAGTCAAAGAGTTAGTGAATCTCAAGGGAAAATGTATGCATGATAAGTGTCAAAGATGCGTTCAACTAGAAGGATATCGATGATCGGTGGGCCTTCGTACAAATTAAAATCAATGGAGTGAGTTGAGTCAACCTATTAATGAGTCAAGTTAGTTTTTGACAACCAATTAGATTAAAGATAGGCCTAATATTCTCGATGAAGGTTGGGAAGTTTTTTTTAACCATGAAACATAAGGTTTTGTAGGGTCTTCCAATGCCATTGGATCTGGTTCAAATGTAACAAAATGGCCCAGGTAATGCAGTGGGATGCAAGGAACACATATGGACTGCTATTAAACTTAAAATATGGACCTCTGGTTTATATTTATGCTCAAGTAGGGTTGTTGTAAAAATGGTCCACCCTTTTTAAGGAGAATCCATGTATGTATATATAGGTTTGGGTTCCTACAGAGAAAGGATGGGTCTTTTGGAACTATTATAATATAAAAAAGTGTTATAATTTTTATAGGTATGTACTGATATGGAAACTATAGGAGAACCAATAGTCTCTAATGTTATCCACACTTGGGTCTCATTAGAAATAAATAAAATTTGATAGTTTAGACTAACCCCATTTGTCGTTGACATACTATTGATGCAGGGTGAGTTTGAAGTTCCATGTCGTCGTACGAACTCTTGAGAGAAGAGGGGGCCTAAAAACCCTACTTTTCATGTGATTTTACTTTTTGGACTAACAATTTAAAATCCTCTCAAGAGCAAGTATATAGATGGAATTCAATAGTATGACGCAACCTTGTTAGTTCTAGAATTTAGGATGTTACACTTAAGTGTTTATGTCATTTTTTGTCATTTTTACTTGCATGGTCTTGAGTCTAAACTATTTTTTTGTCATACCACGTCAAAAACATGTCTTGTTTACACATGACTCCTTTGTTTGGAGAGGTGTTAGCCATCCATTTGATATCACATCTTTGCCTTAATCTTTATACCATATGCAAATCATTCACGTAATCTTCACAACTTACACATTTATCATACTTTTGTGCTTATTTAAATTCTTCTTATGGTATACTTATGTGCATTCTTAGGGCCAACATGTCCACAATATCATTGGCTTTGACATTGTGAGACTTAAAATTTTGTTTTGAATATACTTTTTTCAAATTTAGGGAAGGAAAGAAATGACATTATGAGACTTAAAATTTTGTTTTGAATATACTTTTTTCAACTTTAGGAAATAAAAGAAAATGCTTTTTAAAATTCCACGATATTAGCTTCCCATATACAAGAAGCACCTAATTGTGCTTCAATTATGAAGCCTTGTCAAAAGCGCAACAATTTTTTTGCCATTAAACCGACGCTAATGTACTCTAAGCCAACTATTTTAAATTTTCCTTTCTCCCTTCTTGTTGCAAACCTATTCATAAAACTCTTTGAACAAAATGTAAATCTATCCACATTATTCTCACAACAAAATTCACAAATCACGATCACAAATTTTCAAATTATCTAAAACTTCCATCCATTACACTTACCTTCCCTTGATCAAAGGTATCATTAATAATTTTTTGAAACATTTTCATAACAAAAATATAATATAAAAAATCAAAACGTTTTTCGAATTCATTATTTTATTCACTAATTAAAAGATTTAAAAAAAAAATAGATTTAAAAAAACTCACAAACAAACAAATTAACTTAATATAAATTTGTATTTTATTTCGGTAAGTTAATATTTGTTTTCTTTGGCTCGATTTTGTTGACAATGTGTGGAATGTCTTTAGCTCAGTTTAGGGCATTAAAAACATAATATTTTAGGGTGCAGATCTTTTCAACCATTTGATTCGTTCCAAAGTTTTTAAAAAATTGTCTCAAATATTTTTATGCTACCTCAAATATTTGTCTCATCCAAACAAACATGAAACAAAAATTTACAGAATAATATATTTAGCAAACCATTCATCATCAATCATTCATAGACTGAATAATATGTTTTAAAAAACCAAACATGGGAAACATGCAGCAAAAAGACAGTGGGCAGGTCAAATGGATAGTGTTAAATATTCCATCCCAACTCCTCCATTTTATAAATTAGAATTTGTATTCCTTATTGGAACATGTGTCCTGCTGTCAAATCATACAAACTCAAATAACTTGAAATTCTCTTTCTAAAATAAATTAGACTAGATAAGCATCTTATTAATGTGACACATTCAAATGTATGGACTGTTGGAAATATCACATTTGGTGAAGCATCACATTTGCAAGATTATGTGCAATATCATAAAACACAAGAGTTTAAATCCACAACAAATGTCACTGTTCATCATTTTTGACAGCTGTGGCCTAACAAAGCTTACATTATTATAGAATTTGGAAATTATTTTTTAAATTAAAATAATAAAATGTTCCTCACAATGATAAGAGTTTAATATATTTTAGATATCAATTTTTTATTTAATTATAAATTTAAATATAATTTTACTACGAATAATATTGGGGTATTCAAAATATGGTTGTTTATAAACTATTAAATATAAATTTATTTTGTTCGAGTTTATATTTAAAATGCAATATTTTTTATTTTTTTAATATATAAATTATATGTCATTTTTTAATTAGAAATCATAGATATATCTTTCTTTTTTTTAAATCGATGCCAGGGATTAAAAAAAGGGTCCAAGTCTCAATTCAACTTTTGATCGGAGTCTAAATCGGTTCTGGAGCATAGCATAAGGTCCAGTCTCCCAAAAAGATTTGAAACCAAAGAGAGAAGAATGAATCTATTAATCTTTTAATATCCCAACACTACAGTAAGGATCAAAAAGAAGAATTAGACACTTGAAAAATTTAAACAGCTAAACTAAGAGCTAAGAGAAAAAAAACTTTCACTAGAAAATAAAATAACCGCCCCTACACCAGTCTTAAATTCATCCAATTGTTGCTTGCGAGCGTCTGCCTCTACTTGGCAACAATGATTCCATGGTCCATTGGGTGCCACCATTAATAGAATTCTGAGCATCCAACTGCAGTGTTTCTGCTTTCGTCTTCTTACCTATTTTTCCTTTCAGACTAAAGTTGGGTGTCTTTAATGTGCTTTTTGTCTAAGCAATAATCAAAACAACCTTGCTTACTAACTTTTCTTCTTCTTCCTCCCAACTTTCTTCCTCTTCTTTTGAGCTTTCCTAACCTATGAGACTATCCTTATTCAGAGAAAAATTATCCAGATCTTCTTGCCCATACTTTAAAACATCTGTTGCCTTTTCCTACTTGTTGGAAGGAGGTTGTCCTAACTCAAAAACCTCCTGAACGTTTGCATTCTCCAAAATCTCATTAATTTGTGGTGGAATCTGAAACTCTAAAGAAGCTGCCATAGGTGGATCCTCAACTGGGTTTGATTTGGCTGTCCCATACAAACTGCAGACCAATCCCAATTTGGGTAGCCTATCTTTCTCACCCATTTCTGAACAATCGAAGCTTGAAAATTTTTGAAATTTTTATCCAAGCAAGCAACCATCTTATGATCCAATTTATGACATTTGAAGTATCTAAATGGAAAACCTTAAAAGTTGAAAAATTGAGACCAAACTCTGTGGGAAGAAGAGATTTTAACAATATGAAACCACGGTTTAGATAAATCAACCAATAAATAAACTCAGACAAAATTTTGATGAGCTTCAATGGAGTCATAAATTTTAACAAAGACTCCTAGTTTATTCCCCAGTTGGTTAAAAAGACTAGGATCTCTCAAAACTAAAGAAAGATTATAAAACATTAACCATATCGGGGCTTACGAAATAATCATAGAATCTAGATCAAAGAAAGGAGCCCAATGGCTCAAAAACACCCCCTAATTACGTACAAAT
Organism: Torreya grandis; assembly: GCA_037957365.1. NCBI lineage: Eukaryota > Viridiplantae > Streptophyta > Pinopsida > Cupressales > Taxaceae > Torreya > Torreya grandis. The sequence goes on from JARHVA010001786.1 coordinate 150,171, forward strand.
CATAGACCATTAGACCACACATAATATTTGTCTTCTATCAACTGGAATTGAAGCAAAAAAAACCATTAGACAAAAAATAGATGGAAGGAGGGGTCAATGTTGGCTAAGAGCCTACTGCCCATTGTTGGAGCGCCTCCCATCTCGATCATTTCCCAACACATCTACCAATCAATGATTTTTTGCCCTTCTCCAAAAAAATCATAGATAGTTCTAAATCTGATAAATCTAGAGTAGGAGAAGATTCAAAAAAAACTAAGGGGACATCACCAAGATGAGTATTTTTCGAAGCACAAATCTGGGAATAATTAGCTTGTGGCACTTCCTTAAATCCTTTCTCCACATCTATTTCTTTTTTGGGGGAAATTGTTAAAGAGACCTGACTTCTTGGAACCAGAATAGGATCAAAACCTAGATGGGCTTTAAGGATAGCCTCTTTGCAAAAAAAATGCAAGAGTGAAAAGGATTAGTGCTATTAATACAAGCTAAAAAAATTGAAGCCTTTGAAACCCTAGCCTTACCTAAAATAAAACCTTCTTCTCTCACCTCCTAATCAGCTATTCCTTTTGCCAGGCTAGGGTTACCTGAAATCTGATGTTGCCCCAACACCTCCTTTGGTAGACCAAAATCTGCTACCAATTGCTTAGAAGGACAAAAATCTTGGTCAAAAGCATGAGTTTGTGCCTACCCTTGCCCCTACCATGCCTAGTTGATGCCCCACACTCTACCAAGCTCAACCTGACCTCTGTTCCACCTTTCTCTTCTTCTATGTTGCCATTTCTTACCTATTCACTATATACATCACTGTCTTCTCCAATCATCCACCTCAAATCCTTTGAACCATCACCTGTCATATACTTAGTTAACACCACCTTGCCCTTCACTCACAATATCCCTACCTACCACATTGTTCCCTCATCATTGCTGCCTCTATCTCCTTCATCACAACTCTTCCAAAGATCCATAAATATATCTATTAATCATAGAATATATATATATATATATATTTACAATGAAATGGTGATCAATTGGTATACACACCCTAATCTCTATGTCGATAAATAAATATGGTTCAAAACAACAAAACTATCAATTCTGTATGGCAAATCAGAAGTGAAATTAAAGTTTTAAATCACAAGTGATAAAGTTAAGCACTACCTGCAACACCAGATGGCATTAGAGGTGGATCATCCTTAAGGAGTTGAGCAACCTAATAAGAGGGTTCAACGAAAGGAGGATCGAGGTCTACCAACCCATATTGAGTGGTCTTAAAAAAAGACAAAGAGATTATGATTCCCCAACCAAGAGGCAATGATACATAATACCCCACTAGATCACCACCATGCTCAAATGAATTCCATTGAGATGAGTTAACAAAGAACTTTCTATGCAATGACAGACTCCATCTTCCCCACTAAGGAGGACATGAGGTGAAATCATTATGGGAATGACTTCTCTGACTTCTTGGTGCCCATGGAGGAGTGTCATTACTATATATATATATATATATATATATATATATATATATATATATATATATATATATATATATATATATATATATATATATATATATAGTTGTTAATACTTTGATGTGTCTGATTGATTGTTTCCAACATATTAGCAATAACATAGAATCTCTACTTAGTATGGGAATACTCCTTATAGTAAACCTTTAGAGTCGATTGTGATAATAGGAATTTGACAATAGAGAGGAGATTAGATCAAATTTTAGTTTAAGCACATAAAACTCAAAATGAACACACTGACATGCTAACATCTCTAAGCCTAGATCATAGGGGAGCTTAATGAACAAACAACAATTGAAAACACAACTAAAATGCAAAAGAAAAATAATTTCTTACCTTCCTTGAATGCTCTAAATTATTCATTGTGTGGCTTGCTCAGTTTGTGCTCAAAGAGTCTTTGGCAATGGAGTTTTCTTTGCTCCTCTCCTTAACACCATTGTGGCTTGATATGGCTTATGCTTACTTGATGTGGCTTGGCTTAATATTTGGGCATTATAACATTATTGCTATGAGTCCTATGCAAAAACCTACATTATAACTCTACAATATCCAAGCTCATCAATTCAATAGGCAATGGCTTGTATTTATAGGCTTAGAAAATAACCCCAACTCAAGGTGAGTTAAAGTGTAGTTTAAACATGGAATGGGTTCAAATCTAACATAAGTGAGTCAACATAACCCTAGTGGTGTTAAAAGGTGTCAAATGGTCATGATTTGCAATGAATAGGTATGGGTCTCCAAAATAAGATATTTTTAAAGGCTTAACAACTTGCAAAGGTAATCATGAAAATTTAAGATATTTCATGTTTTGAATTTCCTCTTTTAGTAATTCATTAATTGCACATGGATAATTCAACTAGGCATTTAATTTGGTTTAGCTTGTTAATTAATTTTGATTAGGCTTTTAGCTCTTTCAAGATTTGATTTATGTGTGCAAGTGCCCCATTTAATAGGTCCATGGGCCAGATTGACTATTTTGATATCGCATGATGCTTAGAGATGAATATGTGCGAGGTTATAGTTACATACGGTATGATACCCCAATTAGGGATGCCTGAATGTGATTATGATCTTTGACGAATAATACATAAGAAAATTTGGTCCATTCAATGATTTCTAAGCTTAATTTGAAATAGTTGGTAAGAATCAGTCTAAAGTTCAATTGAGGGCCATTAATGGCTTGTTTTAGGTGTCTATAGTTTGCCTCTATTTGGAAAGACATTGCAAGTTGTAATCATAATAACATCTTCTCAAAGAATGAAAAGGTCTTGTATGCTTACAACTTCAATGACAATGGATGAACATTAAGTGCCCCCTCGAGGGAACGATTGGCAAAGGTGTCAGTAATTGATTCCTCAAAAAGAGGAAATGATTGGACAAAAAGGATGAAATGGGATGGAAAATATTGAATTACACATAGGCGATTATAATTGGTGGTATATGGAGTTGTCCTCGTTGGGCAGAAAAATAAGATGATTTACCCACAGAGAGTTATAATCATCGGTATAAGTGAGAAAAAAAATGGTAATGATTTTCCTAAAGGCAGTTATAATCATCCAAAAATCCTTTAGGGTAACAAGACTGATTTTCCCAAAGACCATTAGAATCATGAAATGGAAAACAATGATTTTCCCACAGGCGATTAGAATCATTGGTAGGATAAAAAAAATGCCCCAGTTGGATGGATAGAGATAATGATTTGCCCAAAGGTGGTCATAAGCATTATCACAAGGAAAACATACCCTAGTTGGGCAGATGAAAGAGAATGATTTGTCCAAAGGTGGTTATAATCATGAGCCCTCAAATGAAGGAAATGCAATGATTTGCCCAAAGGTAGTTAGAATCATTAGTAATGCAAATGGGACAGTATATAATGATTTGCTCAAAGGTGGTTATAATCATTATAGCATGATAGTGGCAAACAGTATATGGAATATGATGGAAAATTGGTACAAAGGAGAAATATGAATTTGGGTAACCTACAAGTAGGGAGATGCGCATTCGAACTAGCAAGGTAGAAAATTCTTTCATTATTTAATTACTTTATGAAGGATACAATTTGGATTAGATTGGGAATGTTGTTGGTTCCAAAGAGATATATCATTGCTTCATTGTTGTGTAGACTCCCAAAAATAATTTTTGTTGTATCACGTGATGTTAGGCATCATGATAGAATACCATGAGAACTTGGCTGAAATATGTATAACAACTTACATGAGATCCAATACTTAGTTGAAAATAATGTACCAATGATAAAAACCATGATCACAGTGTTGACGTATGAATATGGATGGATTCAAAAATAATGTGCAAGGAATCACCCAATGAATGCACATATATTGAATCAAGACACAACAAGAAAGAAAACCAACAGGCAAATGAACAAACAAATAGAAAAACAAAACAACAAATAAGGAAAGAACGTAAAACACTAAACAATGGTTAATCACAATGTTAGCAAAAATAGAGAACAAACAAGATGATGAACATTACCCCTAGAACATAGGAGACAATGCAACAAACAAAAAAAATGAGGGAATAGAAAAAAAGGAAGGTGGTGGCTGAGTTGTCTCTAGATGCACAAGGTAAGTGGACATTGCCTACATAGTTCCATGGACATAAAATCCAACAAAAACTTCATCTAAATGTAGTTCTTCTAGGAAATGGGATAGAAGAAAATTATGAGAAGAAAAAAATGATGGATGTTATATAAGATGGGAATGAGCTCACAAAATGGCAAGAGCATAGGATGAGGGGCCAATAAGGATGGGGAAACTAAATGACAAGTGGTTTCTTGTGACTTAGTGAGGGTTCCTAGAATCCTTAAGGCAAAGAAGTGGTCAATGTTTTTGGATTTTTGAAATCATTTTCAAATGTTTTTATAATTTTTTATGTATCTCATCACAATCGAGAATGATGAGATACTAAACAGTCCAAGCTCTCAAAATGGTAAGAGCATTCAAACTAAAATATTTCTCATAAAATGGTGAGAGCGAGGCTTAGGTTGCTCATAAAATGGCGAGAGCATGGATTAGGGGTGATTGAGCTGACCTCAATGGGAATTGAGCACTGTCTACATAGTCCCAAGATGGGACCTCAAGTCACTATAGTTCCGCCTTACAATAGAGGAATTTGACAAGGTAGCAACTAATTCAAATAAAATAGGCAAAGTTAGCAAGTGGTAGAGTATGGCATAGGCATGGTAAGGTGGTACTTTAATGCATGATAAACAATATTGCCCTAAATTTGCTCATAGGCAATTTTAAGTAGGGAACAATGGCATAGGTCAATGATACTCATTTTCTCATAGACAGTTATAATTAGTAACATCATAGTGAGACATTGATTTTCCCAAAGGCATTTATAATAAGGATGCAACTGCCAAACCACAATCGTATTGACCCAAAATATGGCCTCTATCTGAAATACTAAAACAACTGCTAAAACTTGATCTGAATCTTCATGCTGAAAGTGGTCATGCAACCAATAGAATGGAATCAAGGTCAATGGGATGGGTAAGGAGGGGTAAAAACAACTCAATTGATGGAAAAGGTATGGTAAAATGGTATATAATAGAATGATATGGTACAAAGAAGAAATTTGATATTATGGTACAACTAAAATGAGCCTTAGAGACAATACCCCAAGTCTCTCAAGCGAAGTAATGCTTGAGGTGGATAATGTTCATTAGCTCATCAAGATCATCTCCATTTGGTGTAGTGAGTTTGTATGCTCTAGTGCCATAGTTTGCAACAATGATGAAAGGGCCCATCTAGTTGGGTTTGAACTTGCCTCTATGTTTCTTTTCAGTCGTAGTATTTTGTTGGTTTTCTTTAAGAATAAGATCACCAAGCTCAAATTATATGTGTTTGATGTGTCAACTGTAGTGGCCACATATTTGATTTTGGTAAGCATTGGTTTTAGAGTCTTGGCCAAGGCATGAATCAGATTAGCATGCCTTGGACATTTATCACACTTTTTCACATAATCAATTAAATTTGTATCCATCATTGGCCAATAATACCTAGTATGCAAAAGCTTTTTAGATAAGATGACCTACTAGTAAGGGATCCACATACTCCATGAACTTCAAGTAACGCTAATGTAGATTTTCCCAAAGTTAAATAATGAAGTAGAGTTACATAAAAATTACAGTGATAAAGGGTTGATATGAGTAAAGTATAACATGCAGCATGGTGGACAAAGGCTTTGGATTACTTGTGGGATAGGTCTGGTGGCATTATTTGGTCATGAAGATAAGTGTAAAGGTTTGAATTCTAGATAGAGATGAGACCAACAATAGAGCTAAGACCAAAAATATCATAAATCATTACGATGGTTGAAGTTTCATGTGCTAATGCTAGAAAAAATTTAATGAGAATTTGGTATTATTTTATCATATTTGTATGTTGAATCAAAGACCTAATGGTGGCCATGGAATTTTTTATTCTACTACTGGCCCTTGGTATATGTTTAAACTATATATCAATAATTTGTAGTTTGAGAGTGTCGACCATGGCCTTATATGGTACCAGTTTATCATACAGGGTCTAAAAATGGTCTGTAACATGATTGATGATTAATTAATAATCACCATAAACCTTTAAATGTTGTATGTTCTAGTGTAATACCTATCAAATCCCTATAATGAATTTATAATCACCATAAACCTTTATATGTTGTATGTTTTAGTGTAATACCTATCAAAGCCCTACGACAAGTTCTTCATATTCGACCATGTTCTTGGCATAAGTAAATCTTATCCTAAATGATTTAGGGATTAGATCCCCTTGTGTTGTAATGAACAAAAAGCCTACCCCTGATCCATGTGTTGTGAATGATCCATCAAAATATAGCTTCTAGTGGTGCTCCTCAAGAGGTGTTTCAATGATGGCAAGGGGTGCTTCAACAAGCTCATCTACAAGAACTTGCCCCTTAATTACTTTTTGGCTAACATATTCTATCTCAAACTCATCAAGAAGCATGATCCATTTAGCCATGTGGCCTTGTAAAGCTATTTTAGATAGTAGATACTTGAGCAGATCTAATTTTGAAATAACCATGGTCTTATTTTTTAACATGTAATGTCGTAGTTTTTTTATCTGCAAAGACCATAGCTAAATAGGCTTTTTCAATGGGCATATATTTGTGCTTATATGTCACCAGTATATGTCTTATATAGTATACGACATGTTCCTTTCCATTATCATTATGTTGAGATAAAATTTCCTTCAACGTTTTGTCAATGGCATATAGATATAGTAAGAATGACTTTGCTGGCATTGGAGGTAGTAAAATAGGTGGACTTTCTAGATAATCTTTCAGTTTTTGAAAATATTTTTGGCATCTATCATTCCAATGGAATGTGACATCCTACTTCAGTAGATGTGTAAAGGGATGGAACTTGTTGGCTAACTAAGATATGAAGCATATAATAGACTGTATTTTGCCTTACAAACTATGGAGTTGCTTCAAATTGATCAGTGGTGGCATGTTTGTAATGGCTTGTAATTTGGTTGGATAGACTTTAATGCCTCAGTGAGACATGATGAATCCAAGCAATTTTCTTGAAGTAACTCCAAAAATACACTTCTTAGGGTTGAGTCTGACTTTGTATTCATGCAGTCACTCAAATATTATCCTTAGTGTTGTTGGATGATTGACCCTAGTCTTTGATTTTCCTAATATATCATCGACATAATCTTCAACAATATCATGAAATATGATGGTTATGGCTCTTTGGTAGGTGGCCCCAACATTTTTGAGACCAAATGGCATAACTTAATAACAAAATATTCCCCATGGAGTGGTGAATGATATTTTATGTTGGTCTTTTGGTGCAATCCAAATCTGGTTATACCCTTAAAAACCATCCATTAGTGAAAGCATTTCATAACCATCCATGGAATCAACTATTATGTCAATGTTTGGTAGAGGAAACTCATCCTTTGGGCATGCATTGTTTAGGTCTTTGAAATTAGTGCCTATTCATATTCCTTTTGGCTTCTTGTTGACTGGTACAACATTTGATATCCACTCTAATTAGTCTATTGATTGAATACATATTGCTTCCAAGAGTTTTTCCAACTCTTTCTTCACTAATACAATAATGCAAGGATGCATTTTACACAATTTTTATTTTACAAGTTTGGCATTAAGATGTACCAAAAGGTACTGCACAACCAAGGTAGGGTCTAAACCTGGCATGTCTAAATAGGACCAAGCAAATATATCAATAAATTCTCTCAAAAGGGCTGTAAATACTTCACGTTCCTTCTCAGTGAGTGATGCACCTAATTTGATCCATTTCATGTCATATGGAGTCCCTATGTTAAATTTTGTAGTGTCCACAAGAAGAGTTGAACCATCTTCTAGAATGGTTGACAAAGATTGAAACTGGCTTACAATGGTAGAGTCCTCTGTTAGGACTGGCTTTTCAAGTTTTCTTAGGCATGATGAATTAGAATCCCCTGAGGGTAGGGATGGCCATGTGATAAATACTATAGAAAATTCTTGGATGATTTTATCAAAAGCCTATTGTTCTTCAAAATTTGAACTCAAATCCATAGGCAAGTTCATCATTGGTAGTTTCCTGAGCTATGTTTGAGGAAGGTTGAACACCCCCATTTAATGGTGCCTGAAATAGGTTTTCACCACTAGACTAGACTTTCTCTTTACTATTTCCTTGGTCCAAAAGTGCCTCAAAGAGGTTTTCACTTTGGGCCTCAATGCTTGATTTAATTTTTTATGGCTAAGGGTGTTCACCCATTCTCCAAAATAGGCTTCATGATCTAACTTGATTGAGAACCCTTATTTGTGGTCTCCCAATGAAATATTGTCCCTAAGGCCTAGAAAATTATAGAAGGCCTCATCATTCTGAAACTCATTGATCGACATTGTAAATTATTTTTAGTCCCCAATCTATAAGTTGAGGATAATATAAAGGAAGTGGATTATGGTGAATGACTGGTTGAATGGTATACATGGCATTGGTATAAAAAATGGTATTAGCTAGGTCATTGAAAGTGTTATGATCAGAATCTACTTCATTTTTGGCATCGTCGTCACTAGTCATTGCATTGGAATACAAATAAGGTACATGGAGTCACCCCTAGGTGGTTTAAATCCATAACCATATATTCCTTTGTATTGAGTGGTATAAATTGGCTCAAATAGACCTTGTTGATTTAGCCCAAGGCCTCCTCTTTCATAGGCATGTCTTTCCATGATTTTGTTTGAAATGGGATACTTGGCATTGAGATAACAATCAGATATATTATCATTATATAACCAAGATTCATCATTTACAAGTGGGTCATATTCTTGGCCAATGGCCGATATGAAATTTATAGGTGCTAGACTATGAAATTTTCCTTTACCCTTTCTTTGTCATTCCAAGTAAGTCAATTTGGCTTTAGGTCTTCTAAAGGACTTGAGGTTCTGTGGAATCTTGGCAATGTAGAATGTATCATGGTTCAAATATTCTCCTAGGCCAGTAGCTGGGATGGTATAATGATTGGATATTTCAAGAGGTAGCATATGGAAAAGTGAATCAAGGGTATCTAGGTTAATACAATTGGCCTTGGGTGAATCAAAAAGTATTTATTTCCCCTTATCCTTCTTAAGAACTAGATTCAAGACAAAATGGTAGTTATAACTTTTGTACTCAACCTTAAAATGTTTGCAATGTTTGTATGGCTACAAATTTCTATGAATGATGACCTCCATACCTGAATGGGAAAACTTAATACACCGGTGCAATGTTAAAAGGATTGTATGAATTTTATGTATCCAAGGTCTACCCAAAAGTATATAATATGATAAATCAAGGTCTAACACAAGGCATAGCATATTGTGGGTCAACGGCCTAAAGATAACTAGCAAGTTGATAGTGCCTTGTGATTGCCATTATTCATTATTGTAGGCCTTAATTGTGATTGTTTCTGGTTGGAGATCGGTTGTGGTGTACCCAAGAAGCTTGATGAGATTTAAAGACATAATATTTAGACATGATCCATTGTCTATGAGGACAAATTTCACTTTATGCCATATTATGACAACTTTGATGTACAATAGGTTGTTATGCAGAGGGCCAAGGGTTGACATATTACTTTGGTCAAAGGTTAATTATTTGCTTGGGGTTAAATGTCCAACCAAAGCTTGAAATTTGTCTGGAGATATGTCATTAGGAACTTTGGATTAGCCAAGGAACTCTATTAAGATTTTTTTGTGGATTGTATATGTATGCAACAAATCCAAAATGGATATTTATGTGGTCATCTTCTGTAATTGTTCTACACTACCAAACATCTTTTCTTATACAATGATAAATGGTTTATTCTTAGCTAGAACTGTTGGTTGGATGGGTGAATTGGCAGATGGTTGTGGGCCTAGTATGATAATATTTGACCATTGAGTAGTGATTGCACAATAAATATTAGATACAAGACCATTATTGCTAAAAATGATGGTAGTGGGGAACCAAATAGGATAAGTCTTGGTTGCTAGTGCACTTATGCATAGTCACGGGTCAATGATGAGTTATCGATATAAGGTCCAAAAGTGGGAATTCCTACTTATTGGTATACCTATATGTGGTCCCAGGTCAAGGAAGGTCACCATTATGGGTTGGTTGATTATAATTAATTACAAATGGTCTTGTTTGATTGGTACTTGGTCTCATATTGATGGAGATGGTGGAAATTCAACCTCCCTCAATATGGTCTACAACCTTATTGTAGTCATGTGCAACTACATGGTAGGTTTGTTGGTTGTTGGTATCATTATGGCCTTGTTTTAATCCATTCAAATCACGTTGTTGGTTCTTTTAGCTCTTCCTTGGTTGTTGATACTATTATTTTTATAGCCATCGTTGCTATTGTTGTTAGTTGTTATGTTGTGGAAAGGGGTTTTGATAGATATTGAGGTTCTGATTGGATATGAAAGCTCCATGATATAATGTGATCTCTCTATTTTCTAACATATTCTCAATCAAATTTTTAATTTTCACATAATGATGCAAATTATGTCCATTAACTTGATGATACTTTCAGAATTCATTTTTTAAATACCAATCTGGGTAAGGAATGCCCTCAAGATAATGTTTCAAAATAGGCAAGCTAATCAAATTAGTGGTGGTAAGCTTGAAAAAATAGATTCACTGGGTTCTCCAAGGTCACTAAATACACGATGAGTAAGCACAATTCTTCTTGCAGGAGGGGTTTTTAAAGTTAATGGTTGTTATGTTTGTTGCACTAGTCTAGACTACTACACTTTTTGTGCTTGCTAAAGAGGTTATTGGTTAGGATTAATTTCCATATGAAACATAGGCTGAGTAGATGATGTTTGCACCATTTGGACATATCATGACTCATTTACTACATTTTCTACAACATTCTTGTTGCATTGAATGGCTTTGATTTATCTTAATTATTGGCCTGTGTTGGTTATGATGCTTACACTTGAACTTGGTTCTAATTCTGGTAGTTGTTTTGGTTTTGATTCTAGTTCTAGTTTGATGAGGTAATTTTAATGATCCATTTATTAATAAGGTATTTTTTGATCAACAAACCTTTTTCAATGATTTCTTTAAAAGTGTGTTCACACTATAGTTCCAGATGGTAAGATATCTCACTGTGTAAATTCTTGGTAAACATAGTGGCTAATTATTTATCTGGTAAACTATGGGTGAATCTATTGACAAGTTTTCTCCATCACTTTAGATAACTTGTAAAGCTTTCACTAACCTTTTTTTTGGCTTGCATTAAATCTACTAATGAAATCTCAAGCTTGAATTTGTAGGAGAAGTGTTGCATAAACTTGTCTAAAAAATCATCAAAAACAAAAAATAAATTCTTGGGTAATTTTAGGAACCATTCCAAATATTGTCCTACTATAATCCTTGGGAATAATAGTAGGAGGTATATGTCATTGTATGCCACTAGTTGACAAGCAACAAATAATTCTGTCAAATGGGCCTTGGGGTCTTTTTTCCCCTTGTATTTGTCAAATTTTGGTGGTTCGTACCCTATAGGAAATGGTATTTACAGATTGAAGAAGGGGCATCCTAATTTATCCTAATTTTAGTGTATAATAATGGTTAAGTGTCCCAAATGTTGTGTCAAGTTGGTGAGAAGTCATGATGATCAGCAAAATTTGAATTTGGAGTCTAAAAAAGTTTCTCATCTTTTGTCTAATTTGAATTTTCAAATTTGTAATGTGGATTTAAGAGTGTGTTTGGGTGTTCTAAGTGGGTGGTAATGTTATTTCATGATTAAAATGTTTTAATATACCTATAATGTCTCTTGAAATATCCTTTAAGATGGTTTTGAATATATATGTCAAGATAAGTTGTGAGGTGGCAGTCATAATGTCCACCACCCTACATGGGTAACAAGATGGTGAGAAGTTTCTTGAATCAATAAATAGTTATTTTTATTATTTTTAGAGTATAGTTTGAATATACAAAGGAAAGAGTGTGTGTGGTTTGAGGTAGGAAGTAGGAGGAGGAAACAAGCCAAATAATATTGAAAGAATGAAAATCTGCCAAGATTAGATATAAGACTGTGTAAGTTATTTAATAATGAACAAAAGATTCATATGAATATAATGGTGTCAGATAAGTTGATTCTAGTGATTTTTTGATAATATTTACATGATAATAATCTGATTTTATAATTTAGGACAAGAACATTCATTACTACATATGCTTACACTGCATTTTTATACAATTTTGTGCTTGTGAATTGGCAGTAGGTACAAGTTTAATGTAAGGGATTTATTTAATAATGTTTGAGAAGAACCTTGTGTTTTATTAAGTGAAAATAAAAACTTTTGGTTCCTTGGATATTTTTAATATTGGTTTCAAGCATTGGAGTTGCAACAGAATTATTAGACCCCTATGCTAATTGATAAACTGTGTACACAGAGCACAGTCAATAAACTTGCTAGTATGATGTAATAGTGCATGGTTGAAGGTTTAATGTGAATTTAATATATAAATAATGGTGTCTATAATTTTATATAACCTATGGATCATCACAAAACAAGGAATTAAATATATGTTTATAACCCTATTTGGAATGATTCAGGCAGACTGTATTGTGAAAAAGAATATGAGAATCATGTTTTGAGCCTAGGAGGGGATTGTCCAAAAGTTATAGAGTTTAATAAATGTTAAGAATGGTCTAATAGACCTTAAAATATTATTTTAAAGTCTTTATAACAACTAGGATTCAAATAAACCTAAATAGTTACCTCTCGGGTTACAGACAGTCCATCATAACCCTGTCTAGGGTTTCAAACAAGAAAATGGATTTCTAAGAAAATTAACCATTAGAAAATCTTGAATTTTTGTGAATAGGTAGAGAAACATATGTGTTAAAATATTATGGATGTTTTATCTCATATGGGTACGTGTCCGTACACTTATAGATGATTGAGTTTGAGATAAAGTGAAAAAGCCCTCAAAGACTTGATTTGAAGCTTTGTAGTGCCAAAAAAGGTGATTTATTGAAATAGTTAATGTATGAAACTTTTTAAAAGTAAGGAGGAATATAAATTTTAGATACAAAGGTCAATATTTTTCTCAAAAAATACCTTAATTATTTGTACATGCAAGATTTGATGAAAAAAAGGCTACTAGCCTTGACTGTTAAGACAAGCAGAGTTAGGGAAGAGATTGATTCTATGCTCATAAATTTGTGCTTATAGTGAGGGGTTTCTATATGATCATAAAATTTATATATAAGGTGTCAAAGAACATAAAATAGTTCATTAACCTCAAGATTCATAAATTATAAGTTGTATCAATGATCTGTTGTAAGGAAAATATATAGTGAATAAAGAACAGGGCAGAAGTGTTTAGAGAAGAGTCTATAGTATAAATGGTTTGAGGAGTAAATTAATACCTTTAAGATAATGTTACATTTAATATCATGTTTAATGTGATTATAATCATGAACTAACCATATGAAAATAGGAATAAACAAGCTGCATGATGTCCCAAAGGACTATGGAGGAATGAGTGAATGAAGGTGAAAGGTAAAGTGTTAGAGATAAGTGTTACAACTCTACATCATTTAGTATCAAATCCATATATATGATATGGTAACAAGTTTATACAAGTATTAACTTGGTAATTAATGTATGTTTCATGTGGATAAAGAATGTACAGGTAAGCAAAGAGGCAGTTTACAAGACAAAATTGAGATAGCAAATAAAGAAAGGTATGATTTATTTTGAGGTTGATTATTTGATTTGAATGCATGTTTGATGGTATTTTATATTTTAATAAAGAAAATTAATACATATTGTGATGGCATCCCTAAAACAAGGGAGATATTAATAAGCTCAAAGAAGAGATAAACTCATAAACAGAGCTTAGGAAAGAGGATATAGTATAAGTGTGATGGACAAGAGGTAAAAAGGCCCTAGTGAGGTCTAAAATAGAGATATAAAAGGGTTATACGTGTGAAAAAAATAAGGTGGTCCACGTGAGGCCAAAAATAAGAAGAGTACGTACCCAAGTGTGGTACTCAAGATGAAGATGAAAGAAGATGTAGAAAGAAAAGTGAGAGACAGGGTTAAATATGAAAGCCACAATGAGAGAATGATGGAGATAGAGATAAATGAAATGGAAGATGATTTGGAAATGATGGAAAGAGATTTATTGTGGATGTGGAATGTGTATAGTTTTCAATGTGGACTCAAGATCAGGAAAAAGGTTAAGTGTTACTTTAGAGAAAGGATGCAAGAGAGATAATCAACAAGTAATAGAATGTGTGAAAAAACAATGGAAGGAAATTATTACACAATTGGAGTTGATGGAAAATAGAGAGGAAATTGGGACTCAAATTTTTCAATCTAACATTGATTTGTCATGGTTGAATACAGGTCAAGATATGGAAAGTGAAGAGCATGATTGGGATGAAGACATTGATTGGATAAGAGTACTAAGAAGCAGAAGTTGATGAATGGAAAAGTGAATGTACCACTAAAGATGAAGTGTTTTGATACCATAAATATGGTGAACTACTTGATGAATAGGAGTGGAAAGATGAAAAGCAAATAGCAAGTGATAAAGAAGATAAAGGCACAACAGGTAATGAAGTGCATGTAATTTTTATGAAGACTACGAAGATGAAGATGATGTTTTGTATAAAGAGACAATAGGATTGTTTGAATAATACATTGGATAAATAAATAATAAATAAGCACATGAAGTTCTTGAGAAAATTAATGAACAGGTTAAGAAGGATGTGACTGATTTACTAGTCCATGAAGAGAAGATGCAAAGTGATGAG
>JARHVA010001786.1:170000-250000 GCA_037957365.1 Torreya grandis
GACAAAACTTGGTATAAAACAATTTGATTTCAAATTTCCAACACTAAATGTCTCACACGAAAAGGTCAAGTGGATGAACTAAAATCGTGATGCCAAACTCTAGGTTCAAAGTGTTTCAAATAGGTATAAACTAGTAAAATAAAGGTTGATAGGTCTTTTGGCCAAACATGGCATCAAAAGCTAGGCTCAAAGAAAGGCATGTGCTACGACTTTTGGCCAAACATGACGTCAAAAGATAGACTTTAAACAAAAGGATGATTTAATCTAATGAATTTGAAACACTTTGGTATAGACTAGGCATTCAACTTTAGACATAAACTTGGTCAATTTGGTATGAGAGATAAAACAAAAGGCACTTGGAAATAGATTATTTTCTCCCAAATAAAGGCACAAACAAGTTTTCAAAGTGGGTAAAGAATTAACCTAAGTTGCACAACCCAAAATACAAAGATTTGTGTCTAAGCCCAAATTAGAAAAGGCATAAACAAAAATCAATCAATGTTTGAAATTTGAAATTGTCAAGGTTACTTAAAAATTTAAATTTAAGAAAATTAGGATATTTTTTAACAATAATATAAACAAATGTGAATGGCATAACAGTACTAGACAAAGACCCAAATGACACACATGGTTTAGTTTTAAATTGGAACAATTTGGACATGAGATAAAGAAAGTTTACGTAACAAATCGAGCAGCATAATGATGTTATCACTCTTTAAAGTTATGAATGATGGTTTGTTTCAATACTTAAGGTATGAAAAAACTTGAAGTGATTTGGGCAATGTAACATTACCTATTTCAATCAAGTGACACTCACAATGTTTTCGACAAAAAGTTTAGGGCAAAGGCATGTGATTAAATAGATGGCATAATGCCTCCTCAAAAAATGGAGTGATGTGGACACAAAAACTCATTTTAATATGGCATAAATAAATAAATGGTTTTAGATTCAATTACCAAGCAAGTAAAGGAAAAATACTAAAATATAACTAAGTATAATCATCCTAAGCCCTAAACTGACAAGGTTACATTATATCATTAAAATTTGTCTATATACATGCTCTAGGGAGGATTTTAAATGTTATTCTAAAAACAAAAGCGCATGAAGTAGTAGGGTTTCTACCCGCCCCCTTCTCTCGAGAGATTATATGGTGATATGGACCTTTAGACTACTTTCCCTACATCAACGATATGCCCACGACAAGTGGTTTTGTCTAATACTTAATTTTTTGACTATCTAGATGGTCAAAAGTGTGATTAACACTAGAGATGCCTCACATCAATTGAGTTCATATCGATTAAATTACTATGCAAGGGTCTATTCCTTTTCATAATAATTTCATCTATGTACAACTTAGTGGAATCCCTTGGTTAATCAGACCTAACTCAAATTTTTATTATGAAAGGAGAGGTTAGCTGCTCAACCCCTTAGCTTTCATAGTTTACGTGCCCTAATTTATATACCATGCTATGGAGCAGGGTTAAAACAATGTTGAGAGATGAAACCCTAGCTCAAAGCTTCCCTAAAGAACTCGTGAAGAAGCTATGAAATCTACTTCACAAGCCAATTTGCATAAAATAAAACTAAGTTAAAAGACTTTATAATTTGTTTTTAGATCACCTAAACCATACGGGTTTTGGGGAGAGCCTAGACAACATTATTTTCATGTCTTGGACTAGGCACAAATTGCAAGGAAAAGGCATTTTTGGTCACCCAATTTCCCTATAGGGGATGGGGGAAGAGCATACATGCACTCTTATTTTTGTATAAAAACACACAAGTATAAAGATTTAACCATAAACAAACACTTTAAGAATTTGAAATCTAAGTGTTAATTTTAAGAACCAAATGAAGTGTTGATGAAGTTGTCGGCCCCTTGGCTTAAATTTACAAAGCTTGTAATAAATTTCATAAAAAAACTTAACACAAATCACCTAGGTTCCTTTTAAGCACTTAAAACCAAATGTTCAAGACTTAACCGTTATTTTTAGGCACCAAAATGAAGTGTTCAAGAGTTAGTTTTTGCAAATTTATGTTCTATTCCTACCTTGGTCTTGTAAATGTTAGAGAGTTTCCTTCTACTTTGAAGCACAATTATGGGTGAGAAAATAAATTTTGAAAAGATAGCTCTTGAGTTTTCCTATATTTTTCACACATAGATCGACGTCGGTCACCTATGACCGATGCCGATTACTAGAGAATCAATGTTGGTTGTAAATGAACTGATGTCAGTCGATAAAGACTGATATCAACTACCTGTAAACCCTAAGGCAAAATAAAATAGTTTCTTAAAAATGTTAGTTAGCTTAAAATATTCCAAAAACTCCATAAAATTTGCAACAAGATGATTAGATAGGGAGTATACAAGTCAATGAAACCAAGGAATAACAACTAGAAGTGTTAAGAAGACTTAAAATCCAAGTTTTCAAGCCATGTTTTACCCTACACCTTGACTGATGATGGTTATTCAGAATCGATGTTGGTTAGGCAAAACTGATGCCGATCATACCAAATTGATGTCGATCTCTGTGTAAATTTGAGTTAACATAAAAAAAATAGAATACAAAAAAAAACTAAATTAAAACTCTAATTTTTAAGCTATTCAAGCATTTATTTGAAAATTTAGGAGTTATATTTGGTCTTTTTGGTACGTGAGATGCTTGAGGTCCCACTGGGCATGCCATTTATGATCATAGAAATTTGACAATAGAGAAGAGGTTAGATCAAGTGTTAGTTTAAGCAAACAAAACTCAAAATAAACACACTAACATGCTAACATATCTAAGCCTAGATTATAGAGGGAACTTAATGAACAAATAATAATTGAAAATATAACTAAAATGCAAAAGACAAACAATGTCTTACCTTACTTGAATGCTCCAAATGATTCATTGTGTGGTGTGCTCGGTTTGTGCTCAAAGAGTCTTTAGCAATGGAATTTTCTTTGTTCCTTCTCTCCTTGGCACCATTCTGGTTTGATATGGCTTATGCTTGTTTGATGTGGCTTGACTCAATATTTAGGCATTATAACATTATTGTTATGAGTCCTATGCAAAAACCTACATTATAACTCTACAATATCCAAGCTCTCTAATTCAATAGGCAATGGGTTGTATTTATAGTCTTAGAAACTGACCCCAACTCAAGGTGAGTTAAAGTGTAGTTTAAACATGGAATGGGTTCAAACCTAACCTAAGTGAGTCAACATAACCCTAGTGGAGTTAAAAGGTGTCAAATGGTCATGATTTGCAATGAATATGCATGGGTCTCCAAAATGAGATATTTTGAGATATTTTCCAAAGGCTTGACAACTTGTAAAGGTAATCATTAAAAGCTAGGATATTTCATATTTTTAAATTTTTTTAAAGTAATTCATTAATTGCACATGGATAATTCAACTAGGAATTGAATTTGGTTTAGCTTGTTATTTAATTCTAATTAGGCTTTTAGCTCTTTCAAGATGTGATTTATGTGTGCAAGTGCCCCACTTAATAGATCCATGGGCCAGATTGACTATTGTGATGCTGCATAGTACTTAGAGATGAATCTGTGAGAGGATATGGTTGTATACGGTAGGATACCCTAATTAGAGATGCCTTAATGTGATGTTGAGCTTTGACGAATGATGCACAAATAAATTTAGGACGTTCGGTGATTCTTAAGCTTAACTTACAATGGTTGATAGAAATCGATCTGAAGTCCAGTCGAGGACCATTGGTGGTCAGTTTTAGATGTCTACACGAATTAGTTGTGTTTCCTAAACTAGTGTTAATCTACCAAGACTACTTACACAAAAAAGAAATTTTGAAGGGGAAAAGAGTTTAAAACAATAAGTATAAAATTAAAATGATGATGTACAACAATATGAAATGGAAGGATCTCCATCTATATAAATATGGTGATATTAATATGTAAGAAAGGAAATGAACAAAATAAATAAAATAAAATATAAGAAGAAAGAAACAATTTATATATGGAGTTGTAACAGTAAGAATAGAATTAAGTGGCATAAAAATAAGAGTCATATAACTTTAATATTTGTAAAAATATGTACAATCACATTTTATTTTAATAAGGTCTTGATATTTTCTTACATAACAAAATAGTAAGAAATCACATTTAAATTCTTAATTATATATAAAAGGAAAAAAATAAATAAATAAAGAAATATCAATTTTCAATTGTCCATTACCATAAGTAAAAAATAATTGAATAAAATTATATATTTTTTCTTTATTATAAATTAAATAAAATTATATATATATATATATATATATAAACTACTTTTTTATTTTTAACAATTCAATAAATCTTCTTTAATTTTATTCATAAAAACCTGTTTCTTTACATATCTAGTCTTGTTACTTATACATTAACAAAATAATAAAAACTTTGTAATTTAATATTCAAAACATAGTGGCTTCCTTTTTATTTTCCCGGAACTTATTCTCCACCTCCTTTTTATATTTATCTTCTCCTTTTTGAATACTCGAATATAACTTTGGATCTTGTAGATATTTTTAAATTTATGAAAGTTTTTAATATTAGGCTCTGTTTTATAATAAAATGAGTCTTTATAAAATAATCTCATAATCTTTTCCCTTGAATGCATGGGTTTCTTTATACAAATAGGTTTTATTTTAAAATAAAATAAGTCCTCTTAAAATCATAGACTTTATTTAAATTAGTGGGGGAGCCCATTAATTAAATATTTTAGATCTAAATTAATCTTGGCATTTTTTTTTAGAAATATTTGAGTTAGGAGAATAAGGTTCAGAAATAGAAACCTTTGTATACAATTTATCAATATTTTGATAGTTTTTGGACAAGTTATAATATGAATTTCAAATTAAACTTATTTTTAATAATATGGTTTTTTCATCAAATTTTATTTTTAATTATAAAAATTGAAAGTGAAGGTCTGGAGGTGGCAACCCCTAAAGTCAAGAACAAATTTATTTATCTGTGATTTCTGAACTCTACTTTGTACAAACATTTTCTTAATATTTTTCCATCTCTAAACTATTAAATTATTGCATCAATTTTATGCCTCTTGTAACTTAGACTTTGTGCTTTATCTCTAGTTTTATATTTTTATTTGCATTTTCATGTATAATCCATTCTTTCCCCATGCTAGAATTTGGTTGTGTGAGGTGTTCTTTGTGATCTTTCTTAGTTGATTGAAAGATTACATATTATCATGGTTAAGCTCGATTTAATGGCATAAGGCATTTATGAGAGGTGGCATTTATGAGTTTTTCCAAAATGACTTTATTGTTGGATCTTAAGAATATTAGCAAATTTAGATCCCAATTGGAGCCTTAGCTCAATTTACATTTATGAGTTTGGACCTTTGAAGAACAACTACTAGAGATCCTTCAATTGATTCAATGATATGAGGGTTTTTGACATTTCAACCCAACTGAGTAGGCCCCTTCATTCGAACACCTTTTATAATTTAAACTCTTTATTAAAAGAAAATATAACAATTGGGGATCAATTTGATAGATATTAATATAACCGATTGAGGGAGTCTAACTGATGATGTCACATTAAATTTTCAAAATAGTTAATGGCTATTGTAGACACTCCAATGTTATCACTTACATGTCAAATTACACAATGAAATGAGTTCCCATAATTTCACACATCCTGGTCAATTTCTATGTTCAATTGTCAATTTCTCTAATCAATTCTCTCTTCTCTATTGAATTATCATTTCTCTGATCAATTATTATTCTCTGCTTAATTAATTCTTCTGTCTCAATTTCTGTCTAATGATCAATTCCTTACATTATATTAATTAAATAAGTATTTTAAGTTATTTAATTAAATAATCTTTTAATTATTAATTAATTCTTATTTTCCTTCCAAGTGAACATCTTCATTCAAAAGGGACTCTTGATATCCTAAGGATATGCCCTTGAAGCACAATAAGTATGCAAAGAATTAAAAATAAAGTGAGATTTTTCTCCACCCTTCATCTTAGAAACAATATTAAGGTCCCACCTTTGAGATCTATGTGCTCTCTTGGAAAGGATGTTCCATCCTTCATCTTAATTGAGATGAAGGCTTTATTTCCATTCATCTTTGATATTTACAAAGAGCATCCTCCACCCTTCATCTTTATTGAGATGAAGGGCTTGTTTTCATTCATATTTGATATTTATAAAGAACATTCTTCACCCTACATCTTGATTGAGATGAAGGGTTTATCTCCATTCATCTTTGATATTTGTAAAGGTCATCCTCTACCCTTCATCTTGATTGAGATGAAGGGCTTACATCATTAATTCATGTGCTTGATCCATGTATACATTTGATCAAGACTGTTGTAGATAGAGCCCAGTCAAAGGCTGACTGTGAGGTATCTTATATGTAGCCACATTCATGGTAGTTTTTCGGGACTGCAAGCCTAGGCTCGAAAGAAGCCAAGTGATGTACCTAGAGAAACTCATGTATTTTTGTGATATATATAGTCATTTCTCATTGTTAGCACATGTGTATATGGTTTGGTGTGTGATGTGTATGCTTCATCTAAGATATACTACTAGTACATGTAATTAGATAGTAGGAACTGCTAATAAAGAACCCATATGCACACACATATATAGGTGACACAGAGTTTAGTGGTGTGATGAGAGGGTAAAGGTCTGCCATACCACCATAGCTGGGTTTCTTGAGAGAGCCACATAGGCCTTAGACATGAAACATCTTATGGTATAACCCATTGATCAGGTGTCGTAGAGGCTTGCCTTCAAGAGTAGAGAGATGATATGCCCCATTTTTCAATGAGGTGGTGATCACAAAGGGGCCAAACCACTTGTGATCAGGTTTTCCCTTCTTTGGTGCTCCTTGTTGAAAATGAAAATCATATCACCCAACTAAAATAAACATAGATGTACCAATTTATTGAACTAATGGAATTGGCAACATTGATAAGCATGATTGTGCTTAAGAGCATCAATGTAACATTCATCCAATTGCTCAAGCTTAGTAAGGTGAGTGGTTCATTCTTCCTCATCAAATAGCAATCCAAATATATTAACACATAGTGAAAGGATTAAGACCTCTAGAGGGAGGATGACCTCAGACATGTATACGAGCACATATAGGGTTGCCCCCATGGCTATGAAAAACTTGGTCTGGTAGGCCTAAAGGATAGGAGAGAGCATGAGGTGTTAGTCATGCTTAGACTAGGTAATATTATTAGGGAGCATCTTCTTCAACATCTTGTTTGAATATTCAACCTACCCATTATCTTGGGGGTAGTGGGTGGAGGATAAAAAAAAGTTGAAAGCCAAAATGTTCAGTGATCTCATGCCTATCAAGGTTTTGGAAGCTCAAGACATTATTGGCCATAATCATGGTAGGAACCCCAAACCTACAAATGAGTTGGTTCAAGACAAACTTGGCAACAATCTTCTTGCTCATGCCACTAAGTGGCATGGTCTCAACCCACTTTGTGAAAATATCAGTGGTGGTGTTGAAGCAATAATGGCCATTAGAAAAGGCAAGTTTCAACTCATCAATGAAGTTGAAAGCCCAAACCAAGAATGGCCAAGGGTTTAGACAGAATGTAAGAGGCCCGTAGGGGCATTCATAACATCCCTAGTGAACTAGAAAATCTTACACATCTTGGCATATCAAATGACATCCTTAACAAGAGTGGGCCAATAGTATCCCATCTTGATAATACATTGAGTAATGGTTTGCCCTCCTAGGTGGCCACCATAAACACTCCTATGAGACTCCTCTAATATGAGAGAGGTGTCTTTGAGGGCTAGGCATTATATCAACAAGCCATCTAGACCTATCTTAAACAAGACACCACCTATGACAACATAGAGAGTGGTGAGCTTATAGATCTAAAAGCATTCCTATGAAGGGGCATCGATGGGATAAGATTGGGTCTCGAGGGAGTAGACAATGTCTAGATACGGTCAACTGAATAGACCATCTCATCAAGGAAGGCATCATCAACCAAATCCTCACTAGGGTTAGGTATAGCACAATCAATGAGTTACTCAGCTATGGCTGAGCCCTTGGTGGAATTTTGGTTACCCTCTATAACTAATTTAGAGACCCTTAAAACCATAAGATTCCCAAGCCAAAAATCTAATACTTCTAAATTAGATTGGTCAGGATACCATAGTTTACCTGATGAACACAACTCTTATGTAAACCTAGCTAAAAATCATTTTGGCAACCATCCTGATTGTGATGCCTGTATAACTTATACCTAGAGAATGCAGAATACTCTACATATTAATATGTTTAGAGGAGAGCCAACTGAAGAAATAAAATCTCTTCTAAGAGAAGATGAGTTGAAAATTCCAACTACTTTAGAAAAAGAAGCAAATGGGGTAGATGTTAAATACAGTGTTCTAGAAAATATGGGAAGGTTTCCCCCAAGGCAATTCTATGTAAAATTCACATCTAGTGACCAATTTGTTATGCAACATGACCCAATAGAAGTAGTAGGTAGGGAAAAACATAACTCCACTATAAGAAGGCAACTAAACTAGTGTAATTCAGCCTTAATTGAGTTGGGAAAAAATATTGGTGAACTTTATATGGAAATTACTCAAATGAGAAGCTTTCTAGATCAAAATGTAGGAACAATGGTTAAGAAACCATTGGCCCAAACACAAGACCTAGCTCCACTAATCAATACTAGTGACAGGATTCAAGGAGAGATAAATGCAGCCAAAGCTGGCCTGGTTGAGTTAAATAAAGGTCAAAATAAACAAATAGTAATGTTAGATGAAGCCACTGGCATAGTAAAACATCTGGAAGAAGTCCTTTTAGAGCAAAAGCTAGACCTCTCTCTTGAGACTACTAATCTTGAAGAAATAAAGGAAGATTTGAAGAAGCTGATTATGACAAATACACATGGCTATGATATACTTAAAGTTATCCACATAGGAATGGTAGACCTTTTAAGTATTAATACTAGTAAAAATTTGCAAACTAGAAAAATGGACATTAGCCTTGAACAAATAGAAAAAGTTGTCATAAAAATAAATGATCAGCAGACTATTAGAGTAGAAGAAACTGAAAAGAAAATTCAATAACTTCAAGAAAAAGTTGATACCTTAGTAGGATCATCCTCACTTATTTTGACTCAATTACATGAATTGCAGAAAACATGAAAAGGTATTATAAAACAAACCCTCTGAGTATGGTAAAAATAGGAGAAGGCACCCCTTCTAAGATCATCCCATTAAGACAACCTACTACATAGCAAGTGTTTGATCATGCTAAACAAATCAGACAATTAAGATCCTTCATAAACATTGAGTCATTAAGCATAAGTGATTTGCTGAAATGTTTTGATGACACCTATAAAAGGCTTGAAAGGCTTAATAAAAATACTAATTTTTTTAAAGAATTGGTTAAGTTGTTTAAAGATATAAACTAAAAAAATAACATTGAAGAAAATCTCACTACCACCTGCCTATATTTCAATGAACTTAGTGAACTAGATTGGAACCCTAATAATCTAAAAGTCTTAGATCCCTTGGATGCTTCATAGGATTGGACTGAGTCCCTGCTCGTCAGCCCTAAAGGTGTGCAAGAGGAAAAGGTTGTACTTATCGGTACACCTAGATGGTTGGAAGAAGTATACTCTTCCAATACTGAGTTATTCAACCTATCTATAGTCACACCTAGGATTAGAGCAACCTTTCCCCAAGGAAATTTTGGCAGTGTTGAAGCCCCTGATCAGGATATCCAATGAAATCAAGGAAGACAGTCAGATGATCTAACTCAAGTTCCTATACTTCCATATTCACTCAATATTGATGGGTGGTGTGGAATAGGTAATGATATAAGATATTGAATCTAGAGTCTAACTAAAAGACTCCATGGAAGGGCATAAACTCAATAACTTGTATTTGGGAAGACTGAGGAAGAAGGCATGGACTTTATAATTTCTAACCTAGACAGTAACATAAAAGGATGGTGGTTATCCCTTACAGAAGACCAAAGGGTTGTGGTATGATCCACGGTAGCTGACTTTGCTGAAGTAATTATCCGTGAGTATGCTAGAGACATGGTAAATGTTGATTCTATTGAATTCAATAAATTATTTAGGATGAAGCTTTATAACATGAAGTACTGGGACAAATTCAAGTGTGATTTTGCTCTTTTGGCAAGAAAAACAAAATAGAGCCAAAAGACTAAAACTAAGCACATGTTTATTAATGCACTTCCTAATGAAATCTCAGATGGAGTATTGGCCTACATAGCAACTAAAAAGGAAGTCGCGACTGGAGAAAAATCCATAGTTGCAAAAATGACCTTAGGTTAAATTATCTAGTCTATAGAATAATATCTTTACAATCAGTGTAAGGATAAAGCTACAACCAAATTACTTAAAAAACAAATGAAAACCATTGATAATAGTATCTATAAACATAGTGGATATAGTGCACCAGGCTATTATGGTTCAGAGAATTCTCATTATAAATGCCACAAAGAAAAATGCAGATCCCAAAAATGGAAAACTAGAGACAATCCCAAGTATAAGAGAAGGTTCTCTAAAAGAAAAACTTATGTTAAGCCAAAAATAACCATCTTAGAAAAATGACCTATAAAATGCTATATCTATGGTCAAGAAGGTCATATAGCTCCTAAGTGCCCAAATAAGAAAATGTATCCTAAAAAGATGAAAAAGATTAGAGCTAAATTCCTAATGAAGAAATTCAAGTTATTTTTGAATTCAGCTCGGATGATGATGTCTATTCAATACCCACTAAAAATGATATTTCTTCTAGTGAAAATGAAAATCAAGTAAATCAATTTAAAGAACTATCTTTTTTTGATAACTCTAAGACTGAACTCTACTATTGCAATATAATGTCTGGATTTGATCTCAAAGCTCAGATGCAACATCTAGAATATCTACTCCAGAACAGTAACCTCCCTCTTCATCTCATCCCTATCTATCAAGATGAGCTTACCTAATTACGCGTCACGCATGGTGACCCTAAGGGCAAAACATTGCAATAGGTTGACTTTCATGACAACCCAATGTTATATGCACAACAAGAATGGAATAGAAAAAAAAAAGATAAGATTAAGAATCCAAACACAAAAATCCTGATAAGATACCAAAAGCCTCCTGTTGAAATCCTCAGAGCTATAAAATCAAAAATAGAATCTACTTCTCAAGATATTAATGAATTAATAAATTTTTTGAAGATTCTATAGAGGAAAATAACCTTGAAGAAGTTCCTCCTAACCAAGGATGTTTCTATGCTGGAGAAAAAAAAGAAATAATTATCTCAGTAAACATCATTGATCCAAACAATGGCTTATTGACCCGAGATTGTTTAATGGATACTGGAGCAAATATGAGTATTGCAAAGCATGGAGCTATCCCAGAGTACTTGTGTCAAGATACTTCATTAGATTTTATCGATGTCAATGGGTCAAGGACTACTATAAATAAAGTTTCTCCCAGGGTACTACTTGAAGCAAATGGCATTAAGTCATATGTAAAATTATGAATGTTCAATAAGATGTCGACAAATAGTATTCTAGGAATGAACTTCTTGAATCAATTTACGCCTTATATTGTTCACAGCAAATACTTATCTTTAAGCTTCTTTGGTAATGAACACCAAATTCCTATAAAAACCCATGCAACTATAAGGATTTCCACAAGACCCCATGAAGAAGAAGACATGAAACTGCAGATGAAGTTTTACAGGACAATACAAGATTTTGAAAAGAGAAGAGATATCTTGAATATTGTCATAACAAAGATCAAAGGATTTTGTGATAATGATCCTAAAAGGTTTTGGGATAAGTGTAAACATACTATTTCTCTTGATCTAAAACCTTGAATTGATCATACCCGAGGTATCAAATCTAACACTATCCCTTTCTCCCCTTCTCAAGTTAAACTAGGAGAAGAAAAGATCAAAGAATTGTTGAAGAAGGATTTAATACAAAAAATCCATAACGAATGCGCTTCTCCTGAATTCTATGTGAATAAACACTCAGAACAAAAAAGAGGGAAAATGAGATTGGTAATAAATTATAAAAAGCTCAATGATTGGCTTATACCTGTCAGGCATCCAATTCTTAACAAGATTGTTCTTATCAACAAGCTGAAGGAATGTTGCATTTTTTCTAAGTTTGACTTGAAAATTGAATTTTGGCAAATTGCAATACAACCTAAAGATACTTATAAAACTGCATTTGTCTTGCCAATCCTAGATAGGCATTATGAGTGGAAGGTTATGCCTTTCAGCCTAAAAAATGCTCCCTTTGAATTTTAAAAAAGGATGGATGGAATATTTGGCCATGCTAAGCATTTTGTTGTCTATATTGATGATATATTAGTTCTTTCAAAAGATCTAAATAGTCATCTTATACATTTGAAAGAATTTGTTGATCTTTGTAACCAGAATGGGTTGGTTTTAAGTGATAAGAAAATGGAGATAGGCAAGACAGAGATTGAATTTCTTGGGTTAAATATATGTCAAAATAATATTGCATTACAACCTCATATTTTGCAGTCTTTAGAAAGATTCCTAGATGAAATAAAAGACAAAACCCAATTACAGAGATTCCTTGGATATCTGAATTACTACTCTTCATTTTATAAAGATCAAGCCAAAGATAGGAAAATATTATAGAAAAGGTTAAGAAAAGACTCAATCCCATGGATTATTGAAATTACATAGGAAATCAAAAGAATCAAGGAAAAAGTTAAAGGACTACCAAATCTCAAACTACCAGAAGAAGTTTTAATGATTTTGGAAATAGATGCTTCAGATGAAGCATACGACAGAATACTTTTGGAGAAAAGTAAAGATGATAGAGAAGAAGTCTGCTATTACTACAGTGGAATATGGAACCCAAATCAAAAGAATTACCATTCCACTAAAAAAAAACTATTAGTAGCCAAGTTATGCATATTCAAACTAAGGATATTTTTGCTCCCAAAGAAATTCCTCTTGAGGACAGATCTGTTACAGTTTGAATCTATCATTAGAAAACCTCACACCTAACAAGCTGGGAACTAGATAATGACTAGATGGGCAATATGGTTTTCTAACTTTGAGTTTGATGTTAATTACAAGAAAGGAACTGCTAATTGTTTAGCTGATTTGATGCCCAGAGAAGGATCGAAATGGTATTCTCATAAGTTTTGTACTAATCATGTTTTGATGTTTCAGGGTAATGAAGGACCTAATAATTTTGATTATGATAATGTTCTAGAAGATCTTACTCAACAAGAAAAAGAAAGAATGAAAGAATGGCTTCTTATCCTTGTAGAAACCCGAATCAAAGAACTTCTTGGGCTTGCTATTGAAAAGATTTTATCAAAATATTTCTTAGTTAATGCCTACAAGAACTTTCCTGATGCTAACGAAAAGAGATTGACTAGATTCTATGATATGGATCATAGATATATCAGGATACTCAAGGGACAATTATCACTTGTAAAGTTTAGGCTGATCAAAGCAAAGGCAATTTTCTATGGAGAAGTCTATATCCATATGAGCACCAATCTGCTTACAAGAATCTTTCATGACATACCAATTGATATGCCATATGATCAATGGGAAAAGTTAACATAGGATCAATGGCTTGAAGAATATGCACCAACAACTTTAAGCCCCAGGTTCAAGATTTTGGTCATCCATGAAGAATTAGGTGTTTATGATACTAATATGTTGTTCAAATTTACCAGTGATCCCCTGTATGATGAAATAGAATTTAAGTTTTGTTTCAAAGATTGTATATATAACTATGAGAACAAAAAATTTAGATATACATTTCAAAGAAAGTTTTGTGAACTTCTAGAAGATGTTGATACCATATTAAGTAATGAATTTCTTGCAGCAAATCCCAAGCACCCTGGTAAAATTGAAAGATTGATCCCTGACCTTCACGAATCACATGAATATTCATGAGATGACTATGTTCATGACACTTATCATAGGTATGAAGATTCAAATGACATAAGCATTGACATGTCTATTGAAAGCCCTTATGGGAGTCCCTAGCAGGAAGCATGGATGGGCCCTTTCAAGGTTTGTTTGTTATCCCTTTAATACGATGATGCAGATGATTTAAATGTGAAAACAAATCCTAGAGTGTGATCCAGCTAATCACACCATGTGACCCATGGAAAGGTCTTGTCTTGGCTAGTAGAGTGGGCTTGTCCTCTATCGTTTACAGCTATGAGATGTTGTTTGCTTTTTATAACAGCTTTGATCTGATAGGAGCATGTGCTCATATTACTCCATGATTTGAGTAGGGAATCCCAATAAAGTGGAAGTAGCACATGTGGTGGGGGTGGCCTATCAGCCTCTTAGCTTTTATTTGATGCTCCCTAGGTAGTACGCCTTTTGGCATGACATGACCAAAGCATCTTTGCTTTTGTCACTTTGCTAGTTAGATGGGGTTGTCATCCAATAAACTTAGGTTTTTGGTTATTTATAACCATTAATCCTTGAATCGATGGAAAATCTCTCCCAATTATTTATTTAAGAAGAGTTTGGGGTTCATTCACTACCATCAAATGCTAAGAGTAAAAGGAGAGAGCTCTATAAGTCTTAGGATATGTTTGTTAGGTTTTGGTTCAAATAGCTACCAGGCTCAGGGTCGAATAGTTTCAAAACTATTTGGCCTTTTATGCTATGCATAGCCTATGAAACCTATGTTTGATAGTTTTTAATTCTTAGTCCTGAAGAGTCAGCAGTATTAAGACTATATATGGTTATAATCTTCTTGGACTTCATCGATTATGTAATGATGTTCTATGTTATATAAATATATATTATGTTCAATACATAATCGGTGAAGTTATCTTAATTTGTGATGACATGGGGGCTAATCGAAGCCAAAAACACCTTCTATGATCATAAATAGGTTCAAATAACTTAAATTATCCTTAATTTCCTTCACATTTAAACCTTAAACCCTACACCCTATACCCTAAACCTTAAACCCTAAGCCCTAAACCATAAACCCTAAATCCTATACCTTAAATTATAAACCCTAAGCCCTAAAACCTCATCCCTAAACCCTAAACCCTATACCTTAAACCCTAATCCCTAAATCCTAAGCCTTGAAAACCCTAAATCATAAACCATAAACTCATAAACCTTAAACTTATCATTTTAGCCCCAACTACCATCATTTATATTAAGAATTACGTTCAAAATGATAAATTTGGCCCAAATCACACCACTAACTATCCCAATTGACTATTTCACTTAATTTTGTGATGACATGGGGGCTAATCAAACCCAAAAACACATTTTTATGCTCATAAATAGATTCAAGAAACTCAAATTATCCTTAATTGCCTTCATGATTGGACCCTGCACCCTATACCCTAAGCCTTAAACCATAAACCTTATACCCTAAATCGTAAACCCTAAGCCCTAAAACCTCGACCCTATACCTTATACTTTAAATTTTAAACCTTAATCCCTAAACCCTACGCCCTAAAAAACCTAAACCATAAATCATAAACTCTTAAAACCCTAAACTAATCATTTGCACCCCAATAACCATCATTTAGACTAAGAATTAGGTTCATAGGGATAAATTTGGCCCAGATCACACCACTAACTACCCTAATTGACTAATTCAAACAATATATGATGACATGGGGCTAATCAAACCCAAAAATACATTATGTGCTTATAAATAGGATCAAACAACTCAAATTATCCTCAACTGCCTTCATAGTTGAACCCTAAACCCTACACCCTAAACCCTAAGTCCTACACCCTAAACCCTATACCCTATACCCTAAATTATAAACCCTAAGTCCTAAACCTTAAGCCATAAGCCCTAAACCCTAAACCCTAAACCTTGAACCCTAATCCCTAAACCCAAAACCCAAAACCCTAAATAGTAAACTCTTAAAACCTTAAACCAATCACGTGAGCCCAAATTACAATGATTTAGACTAATAATTAGGTTCACGGGGATAAATTTGGCCAAAACCACACCTCTAACTACCCTAATTGAATAATTTGCTTAATTAATGATGATATGGGAGTTAATTGAACCCAAAAACACATTTTGTACTCAAAAATAGTTTTAACAAATCAAATTATCCTCAATTACCTTTTGGATTAGACCCTAAGCCCCGTACCCTATACCCTAAACCTTAAACCCTAAGCCCTAAGCCATAAACCCTATACCCTAAATTGTAAGCCCTAAACCCTAAACCTTAAACCTTGAGCCATATAACCATAAACCATAAATTGTAAACTCATAAAACCCTAAACCAATCATTTGATCCCCAATTACCATCATTTAGACTAAGAATTAGGTTCACATGGCTCGATTTGATCCAAATCGCACCACTAACTACCCCAATTGACTAATTCACTCAATATGTGATGACATGGGGGATAATCAAACCCAAAAACACATTCTATGGTTACTAATAGATTCAAGTAACTCAAATTATCCTCAATTACTTTTGTGATTGGACCTTAAACCCTAAACCAATTGATTTAGCCTTAATTAACATCCTTTAGAGTAAGAATTAGGTTCACAGGGCTCAATTTATCCCTAATTACCTTTGCAATTTGACCTTATACCCTAAAGCCTAAACCCTATATACCTTAATCCCTAAACCCTAAATCTTAAACCTTAAGCCAATCAATTTAACCCCAATAAACATCATTTAGAGTAATAATTATGTTCATCTAGGGCTCAATTCAACACAAATCACATTACTTATTGGCTCAATTGACTGATTGGCTCAATTTATGATAAAGTTGGGACTAATTATGTCCAAAATCATATTTTGTAGTCATAAATAAGTTTAATCAACTTAAATTATCCTCAATTGCCTTTACAATTGGACCTTAAACGCTATACCCTATACCTTAAACCCTAAACTAATTGATTCATCCCCAAGTAACATATTTGGCCCAAATCACATCACTCATTGGCCTAATTAAGTAATTGGCTCAGGTTATGATGATGCAAGGGCTAATTAAGCCTAAAATCATATTTTATAGTCACAAATAGGTTCAAAGAACTCACTTTAGCCCCAATTACCTTCATGATTATACCTTATATACCTTAAAATATAAAACTGATACCCTAATCTCTAAACCCTAAAACATAAATAGTGAACTCTTAAAACCCTAAACCAATCATTTTAGCCCCAATAAAACAACATTTAGAATAATAAAATTAGGTTCACATAGTTTAATTTGGCCCAAATCACACCATTAATTGCCCCAATCGACTAATTGGCTCAATCTATGATGACGTGGGACCAATTAAGATTAAAATCATATTTTTTAGTTGTAAATATGTTTAAAGAGGTTAATTTAACCCTAATTAACTTCACTATTGGACCTTATACCTTAAAAATTAAACTCTATATACCCTAAGCCCAAGCCCTAAACCCTAAATCATAAACGCTAAACCTTAAACCAATAGATTTAACCCCACTTAACATCATTTAGAGTAATGATTATGTTCATATGGCTCATTTTAGTATAAATCACATTACTTATTGTCCCAGTTGGCTGATTGGCTCAATTTGTGATGATGTTGGGGCTAATTGTGCCTAAAATTATATTTTATAGTCATAAATCTATTTACTCGAGCCAATGAAGGGATGATTATAATCTCAATTACATGTTTACATTTTTTTAATGTACAAAACTTTAATGTTAACAACTATTTAATCTACTAAGGCCATTCATGAAGTTTGGGATATATATATAACAAAATACTAAGATGGTGAAATGCATGTAAACTATTTTACGTACACAATTCTTATATTTGACATTTGAAACACATGTTTGAAGGCTTAAGAATAGCTTGGATTCCTGAGATTGAGGTATGGACCTGCAAACACACAACTGAATATATGTTTTTGACTAAAAATAATAAAATGTAAATTTGACTATGCTAAACACTATAAATTTTATCAAACTTTTTCTTGAAAATATTACAACAACATCGACTACACTCTCCTCTTTATACATACATACATACATACATACATACATATATATATAACTTCAATGTTGTTATCTATATTTATTTCTAAGTGTATCTTTTTATAGCACTATATGTCACAACTATACATATTTATCTTTATTTATGTATATTTTCATTCGTTGATTCAAACGGTAAAAAAATTATATGGTTTCAAATTAGACCTAATTCCATACACATTAAAATAAATCTATTTTTTGATATTTTTTGAGGTAATCAGGGGGATGCACGGTCAACTATACATTATTGATCGTATTTCAAGGTCTATTAGCTTGTGAAATTAGTAATAAAAAAAAATCATTAATTAATTTTCAAAAAGTATAGGTTGTAAATTAAATGATCTCATCTAACTTTCCACTAAAGGGTTAAAAAAACTAAACAATGTTCAAAAAATGATGGGCTGCACGGAAAGTTATCTACTCTGATTTTTTTTAAAAATAACTATCTTTTTGAATTTGTGATGTTTGACTTACTTATATTTGACCATTTAAAAAAAAATAGTAGTTTAAAACTAGACTCAAAATTCTATAATTCATGTTGCTACAACATCTTCAAAATTTAAGTTAAGGTGTCTCAAATAATCTGTACAAGTTGAAGTTTTTTGATTTTCAAGAAAACTATGTCCACTTAAGACCCCCGTTTTGGCCCTCCAATTTCATGCACTTATCTCCAAGTAACTATTAATTAATCATGTCTCTTAAAAAAATAATTAAATATTGAGTTGGAATTATAAGATTGAGTTTTCAAGGTATTTTACTTGGGTTTGAAATTTTAGAATTGGGTTCAATTTTTTAAATAATAACACAAATATTTACATTTGTTTGTTATTCAAGGAATATCAGGTGTCTTCCAAATTACATCTCGTATATTTTATTTTTAATATTATTATATATAAATTAATATTTTTAATTTAAAATATGATTTATATGATAATTGTTTTGTAAGCAGTAAGACGTGAACGATGATAACGATGATGATGACCACCTTGGTGTTTCAGGTGAAGGGATTGATTGATTGATTGTTGTTGTTATTTTGTGATGGGTTGTATGCCTTTAAGATATTTTATAAACTATTGTTTAATAATTTATTTTTTTATAATAAAGATTTATTTAATGTTTATAGTTGAAGAGAGTTCAAAATTTTTTTTAATTACTTTTTTTAAAAAAATTCTTAATTGATTTTTAATATGTTAGTTGTTGATATAAAAATTTGATATAAATATAAATTCTCAAAATTAGGCAATTTGAAAAAATTAATTTAGTGATTTTTTCATTAATTGTTAATTTTGACGTATTTTTATTTATTATTACAATTATTAATTTGTATTTTGTATATATAATTTAGATATGTCAAATTTATTTATTTGAATATATCTGTAATATTTAAAAAAAAATCGTTATGCAACTACATCAACATGGAAAATTTTGAATTCTTGATGCAAATATTTTCGATGTATGAAATTTGACGGAAAACATGATGCAATTTATTTCTGCCAAAAATTAAAAACTTGTGCACACACATCAATGTTTGAAATTTTAACATATAGAGCATCAAGAAAAAAAACCTCCAAATATGCCTCCAAAACCATGGCTAAAACTATTGATGCTCATTGTAGGTTTGAATCATTGTGACACAAATTGAATCACCAAAAATCATATGTTATAATTTTTTTCATTTTTTAGTGCTAATTTCTGCTGATTTTGTCACAAAAAGTGATGCAAAAACATGATAATCTACTACTGGGAGTTGTATGAACTTCAGGAATGCAAAATTTTATATCCAATCTTTACTTATTTTTACATTGATATGTATGCATGTACATACATCAAATTAGGATATTATGTAAAAACTTAAAAATAGTCTTGCAGCATTTATTAGTGTTATTTTATAATATTATTTAAAAAAATCTTGTGTTTGGTTAAATTAAGTAATATAGGCCCTTTTGTTGACTTTCACAATGTTACACTCCTTAATCCACCTTTTTCTTAACTTTGTTTAGATCTCCTTAAAGTTAGTTACATGTATCCCTCTTTTTTCTTATTTTTTAGGTCTTAGTCACTAAAAGTCATTTTGAGTGTTTATATCAGAGTTTAATTTAAATTCAAATATCATTTAAAAATATACAAGTGTTGTTTATTTAGATATGAAAGTATTTAAAAATCATTCTTTGGAATTTATGAAGTATTTATAGGCATTTTAGAAGAGATCAAACAATCAATAGAATATTTATTGTTGAAGTTAGTATTTTTTGTGGGATACCTGTGACCTAAAAGTTTGTATGTTGTCTGAATAATTCATATTTATGCAAATTATTATTTTCGAGATATATATTTTTAGAGTAGTTTCCAGTATTTAAGGACATGACAAATACAAGTATGGTTCTATTATTCATTGGGTTTACTTTACGGTACCAAAACTCGGTTTGTTTAAACTTTAAGCTTTAAACATTGTGGCTATTAAAAGATTAATAAGAAGAAAAAAAATTGTGAAGACAAAGTAATTTGAACGTGAAAAAGGAACTCGAATCAAAATATAGATCAACAACACACAAATTAAATTTATTAATTAAATATTAATTATTTATAAGTATTTAGAATACTTAATTAGAAGAAAATCATTTTAGATACACGCTTAGATATATTATTGTTATTATATAATAAGTTATGAACCATAGCATGATAGATAGTTTTCTATCCGATTACAACAAATCAAATTTCTGTTTTTTTCAAAGGTGGAGGCCCTTTACAAAAAAAACTATAAGATTAGATGGTTTGAACCAGAAATGAAAATGAAAAAATTTGTGAGAGAGTAAAATCCAATCCATTTAAAATATAGGTCAGGAGGCAGGACAAGGACCATCCAACCTCTCGTAATTGAAAGCAAAGGAAAATCCATGTTTTGCGAATCCAGAACGGGGAGGCCCATGAAATCGGATTTCAATATCATTGCTTTATCTTTTTCAATAAAATAATATCATTGCCTTATCCCAAACTCAATGTAGTGTTGGTGTATCTGCACATGTTATAAAAAATAGCATGTAGGTATTAACAGGGATAAAAATAAAATTTTAGGAAAAGTATATATATATATTTAAATTGTATGAATATTTTATTATTATTAATGTTTGGAAGAAAAATTGCGTGAATATTTTATTATTAATAAAAAATAATTTTTAGGATTGTAATTACTTTGACGTGTTTAGAATCACTGTTGTGATTTATCATCAAGAAAAGTTTGAAATGTGTCGACAATTACAATCCTAGAAATTAATTTTTACTCTTATAAATTATGAAAACATTAAATTTCTTATTCTATTATTATTGAATATTTTGATTTAATATATAAAACTTTTAAAAAAAAATTGAAACCCTGATTTTACATCGATTAGGTGTACATGATTCTTCTTTGGCTTAGTGTTAAGTACTGAAGGGCATCCATTCAAATTTCTTCGGAACACAACCCTGACCTCATCCCTTTTTGTATCTCTTAAGATTTATACTTTGATGGATGACTAGAGAGTACCTTTTACACCATCATCCTCATCATTAATCTACAACCCACTTGATAATATATATAAAACTTTGATTTATATTAAAATATAATTAACGTTAAATATTTTTTAATTAAAATTAAAATATTTATTCCTTAAAACATATTAAATAATATAAATTCGTTGTTCAATCATAATTATTTTTCTTATAAAAAATCATAGTGAACTCAAACATTAAATCCAAAATATTGAATAAAAAAAATTATACAATTTTTCAGAATTTATTTGCATACAATGTGAAAACATAAATTTTATAAAAAAGTTAAAAAAAGATAACAATAATGCCTCCACTCCATCACACTTTAGCCTACTTATATTTATAGATTATTCTTTACAATTAAATGAGATTAGCGCCGTCCCATGATACCAAAATCAACTTCCATAACATTCTCTTTTAATTTATAAAACGTCACGTTGCTTTTCTTTAAACGAAAAATGACGTTAGTAGACAGCTTTTTTTTTCGCTTTTGCAGATGCCACATCTAATTAATTCCATGAACCCTGCCTCTTGGACTTCAGTATAATATATATGCATTTGTACCACCACGCAAAATTCCCTCCTTTTTTATCCAGCAAAAGCCAAATTTTAAGCCCGAACGTCTCATAACACGCATAAAATGCTTTTTTTAAGTAGGAAGTAGGTAGTCGGCCGGGGCGGCAAACATGGTTTAAAAGTATCCAAATGTCTTTAACAGAAGGCTGCGCAGTTGCATCTAATGCAGAAAGCTTCCCGTAAGGTGGGATTCGCATTCATGGAGGGCCCCTGTAATCTTTTTCTTTGTTTTGAAGCTGAGCGTCGAGCCTATGGACTTTCCCATAACAATGCCAAGTGTAGACTGGGATTAAGCGAACCCCCATTAACATTACATTTTCTTATAAAATGGGGGAATCTATCTATAATGGAGCGGCTACCGATAGGCAGGTGTAGACTGGGATTTGGGAAGGGGAAAAAAACAAAACAATTATTAAATTATATGAGGAGATAGGGTGAGAATATGGTGGCGGGGCGGTTGGCATAGCTTATTGTTAATAATTAACAACTGTAGTTATCAAAAGTGGCAGAAAGACGTGTAGAAACTCCCGTGGCGAGAGCAATTATTCACCTGGGGAGTTTAGATGACGTCAAGCTGGCAGGGGTGGTTACCCACCTTGTCGGCCGGCGCTTGCAATGATAGCTAAGAAAATATGCCGGCGTATTACCGACGGTTGTCAAGAGTACGTAATCTGATTTTCCTAAACGGTGAGCGGCACCGGGTTTGGCTGCGAGGAGAAACTGCCGGCTTAAGTGGCGTGTGGATTTGAATCTTTGGGTTCCAACAATTTAATGCGGTCAACGACTTGATTTTGTTCGTTTTGCTGTCCACCAAAACCACAGCTAACAAAATAGGATGTTCTATTCGCTAGTTAGGGTAGGAAAGACGATTCGCTCAAGCCAAGAACATGTTTTCTGCATGGGGTCGAATTATAATGTTTTTTAGGTTTCGATGTTGCGTATCTTACAAACTTTAATGTTATCATCAAATAATATTGATATGGTTCTGACATTTAGGACATGAATTTGGTACTATCGATTAGGATTGGATTGATAGTGTTTTTATTTGTATATTATTTTAAAAATTATAGTAAAACAATCGATTTCATTTGTTGAATTTGGTATTTATTTTAGGTTTATATTTCAATTGTTTTTAATATAATATTGTTTTTTTTTCTTCATAAATTAAGATGTATGGTATATACAATAATTAGGTATAATAGATATCCATTTAAGATTCGTTTTTCAATTATATTTGAAGTTATGTGAACAAGGGATCAAAAAGAATTAATATGCTTAATGTACACTTTTCCAATAAAGAATTGGTATTGATATCACATCGTAACACCTATTCTATCAATGCCTCCTACATGTTGTAAAGAGAAATTCATAGAGGCATCATGTGTGAGATCTACAAATCCAACGTAGAATCAATTTGGATAGAATTATTGTCAACAAAAATGTATTATTACTTGGACCAATATCTTCGAATAAAAGATGAATGCTTTATTACTTCCAAGTACACTAGGCTCTATTTTGGTTTGAAATTTCGTTTAGGGCAATTATGGGTTTGTTGTCATCAACTTTGTATGGAAACAAAACACATTCTCCTGCGACATCAATACATATATGAACTTTACAATGATGAATTTGAATTAGAAGAGTTATTATTATTATTATTGAAACCCTGCTCTTACACGGATTAAGTATATATAATGCTTCTTCAGCGTAGTGCTAAGCACTGAGGGGTATCCATTATGGCCAAATTTGCCCAGGGTACGATCCCAACCTCGTCCCTTTCTTCGTATCTCCTAGGATTTGTACCTTGGTGGATGGCTAGGCAACACCTTTTACACCATCATCCTCACCATTGGACTACAACCCACTTGATATAAGAGCATTTTGTATTTATGTGTCTAATGTATTATGAGATCCGTGGCAAGTTTTACTATTGATTTACAAGAAATCAAAGCTCTCTACTAGATATTATTTATTAGAAGAATCAAATATATGTAGCTCTATTTATCAGAGAGATGACCCAACATAGAGTTGGCATCCTTAAGAGTTGTCAGTACAATCCGTTGTTTCATGGTTCAATTTTACACTCCTTTCTTCAAACTCAATTTTAGAGGCACAAACAAACCCACTATTCTACCCAACACTCACTTGGGCAAAGGCACCAATATTTGAATACTCTAACTTGGCATTCATGTGACATCTAAAGACTGCCACATCAACATTTCTTAATTTACTTATAGATTTCTTTAATTGAATGCATTAAGCATCATAAAGATTCATTGAATTACATAGAATGTCTCGAACTATATTTTTAGAGATAAAAATATTGTGGATTCATCTGATGTATAATCTTGGCCTTATCTGTTCGAATCTCTATGTCGAGTATCTAAAAGGATCTGTACCTTAGTGGATAGATATAAACAACCATCATCCTAACCAATTAGGCTACAACCTTTATATCTTCAATTTCGTGTGTTTAATTGGAAAAACACACATTTTGAATTGATGTCAAATAATAAATTTTAAATGTGTTAAAAAAAGTTGAACATAAACATATACATTAAATTTTTACTAGTTATAAATATAATATGTCCCAATATAATTAATTACTTTACATTATTAAATCAAAATTACGTACTCGTGTAAATTGTAAAATTAATTTTAATTTTAATTATTAAATATTTGATATTTAATTATTATATTAAAAATTGATCCCTATTCCATTATTAATCCTTTTCTTTAATTTATGTTTCATCCTTTTTTAACACATACTTATTTTTAAATGTACTTTTTCTTCCATTATTACACATTCATATTCAAACCAAGTAATTTTTTTTTGAAAAAAAAAAAGCTGAGCACGTTGCTATCTAATTTGCAAAATAATGCAAGTGATGTTTTCATTTTGTCGTTTAGCTATTTTAAAGCAATTGATGGTTAACATCTCACCTTAGAAACATATCGCATTTCGCATCAATAAAGATTCTTGTTAGCTTGCCATTTCTCTAAGATGTTTTAAATCTATTTTAAGTCACTAAAAAACATTATAACCACACCTTATTATGCACCACAAACATAATGAGACAATAAATAAAAAATATGTCCATGGTTTAATGGAATCCCCATGTGGGCCACTCCATCATTCATATTAAGGTAATGGAGCAAGAAACTTATCTTACCACAACAAGACACATGACACAAAATATGAATGGATGAGGATAGTAAACACATTTGCACGAGTGGTCTTACGTGCTAAACAAGCTTTCTAAATAATAATAATCAAATGTAAACCCTCCAAATTTGACTCGGAAAAGAATAATAATAAAAAGGAAGCATCGGACGGCTTGGAGTTGCCATCGGAGGGATTTTGGGTGAGATTTTTATGCTATAATAACTCAATGTAGCTTCATCCCTTTCATGAAGATCGGACGTTGAAAAGATTCTAAAATATCTCAATGAAAAATAGACGTCCTCCCCTAACATTGATGGATGGCTTGTCTAGTTTACAGTCTGTTAAATTTGTCTCTTGTTGTACGCACACGTCGTCTCCCTAACACAGAGACCTTTCTATTTGGATATTTGTCTCTTGCAGCATGCACACGTCCATGTTTATTGGCTCAATTTCGTAATATATGTATAATACGTCTATAGTGTATCTTTGTGTGTAATCTTGTTGAGGATTTAAAAAAATAAAATAAAATTGGAACATATAATTATTGTGTTGACGATTTTTATTTGTTTGGAGAAAGTCACCATGATTGTATGTTTTGGTTTAAATTGGAGTGTATATTTTCAATTTTAATAAAGTATTTAAAAAAGGTATAATTACGTTCTTCACAATTTTTATGTTACAAATTTAAGTACTTACAAAAAAATGAATATCGAATTGAAATTGTTAAGGAAAATAAATTGAGGGTTAACTTTAAAGTTCAGGTGGACAGTGTCCATTAATTAACCCTCTAGCAATTAAACCCCATGAAATAGATCGATAAAATCACTAGAAACATTGATATAATAGTGTGCTTCTTATATAACAATAATATTTTTAATATTAGGTATCTATTCAATCGTGCTTATGTATATATGAATCATAACATATTTTTATTAGTAAGTGACTTCAAAT
Organism: Torreya grandis; assembly: GCA_037957365.1. Taxonomy (NCBI): domain Eukaryota; kingdom Viridiplantae; phylum Streptophyta; class Pinopsida; order Cupressales; family Taxaceae; genus Torreya; species Torreya grandis. The sequence goes on from JARHVA010001786.1 coordinate 196,237, forward strand.
TTAATTTTTTGTAATATTGATGCACATTTCAACTTTCAACAATTAAAAATAAACAGAGTGGAAAAAGAAATGCACCAAATTAACTAAAGGGGATATGAGAAATAGATTCATAAGACTATATAGTATGGTGCACATAATATGACCATAGATATGAAATAATTAAATAAATTTGAAAGAGGTTTTTGATTTTGAAAGTCAATGAGAATGTTAATATTACTCAAATTAAACCAAATTAACTATATATATTTTTTATTAAATATGGGTAAATGTTTTTGCAGAATCTGGAGTTAGGAACTAAAGGGTGCATCATTGACTCGAGCTACAAATCAGCGTAGACACAAACGGGAGTCCCAGAGCTCTTTATAAATTACCAAACATCATCAATGGGACGTTATAACCAACATCACCAATATTGTTAGCGGCTCCAACCATCCAAACCATCTCCAACGACCACAACAAATCTAACACACCTTTTAAAAATTGAACATGAATAACGCTCAACACAACCAAACTTCTTAACTAATCCACCTACTACTCATTCGATATACTTAAACAAACTAAGAATAACAAAACCTTTCTAACATCAAGATTTCAAAATCACACTAAACATTTGTGCATCCAATTTTCAAAATTCCCTTCCCAAGTTCATTGAACCTTTTATCTTACAAGAATCGCAAAATTATCCATTTATCAATAACTCATAATTCATATCCAAACTGCTATAAACTTCCAAATCTTCTTTATTGAATTCATTCTACTCGAATAATCATCTCGATTCTCCACCATTATGCATCCAGAAAAGATGTCTCGGGCCCCTCGCAACTACGCGATTAATGACGAAATTGAAAAAATAAAAGTAAAATTACGCTAAGAACAAACAGCAGGATTACCAGTGGAGGTGAAAATCTTCAATCATTCTTCTTTAGACACAAATTTAATCCACAAATTTAATCGGGCAAGTTGTGGCGAAAATCTCTAATCATTCTTCTCTAGACAAAAATTTAATCCACAAATTTAATCCGGCAAATTGTGGCACGTGAAGTGAAAAAGCAAATCTTGAAAGAAAGGTTTCGTAAATGTACGAAGTAAACTTTGGTTTACTAACCTGTGGTGATGTGTTGTTGCGTGAGAGTGAGAGTGAGGAGACGTTTTTGTTGGTCGTGAATGCATGTTTGTCGAAAATGTATATACATATCTTGCCGCATAAAAAGGTAAATATTCTTTTCTCTGCTTCCTATTCATAGCTACACAGGAGACGAGGCCTTCCCCCTCCCTTGCACGCCCCACAACAAACCTTCAAATTTAGAGCGCGAGACCCGAGAGATGGAAAGAATATTTGGCTTGTGCGGGAGATGCAGGAAACAGCGAAATGACAGAACTGACTGGTGTTGTTGCGAAGAAATGGACAGTGTAGGTGCGTTTGCGGGCAGTAATGCGATTCGAGGGCAGGGCTATTGTATTGCGTAGGATGATGCAGGCCGGGTAGGGAGAATCAGGGGAAATTATTGGTTGGAATGCAGGCCACGTGAAAGGGTATGGCTCGCGTCCCCACGCGGATATCCCAAATCTTCCATTTGAAGTTGGTTTTTGGTTTGATTCCAACATCTCCAAAGGTCGGAGCAAAAGGGTTTAAAACAGGCAGGACAGGAAGAGATGGGGAGGAATCTTCATCCCGATTGTTGGCGGTGCTCATGCACGCTTTTTGGTCGCATGATCCCGCGGGCCCGCCGGATTGTGTTACAGAGCCGTAGGATCGGTGTATATCTCGCAGTACACCAAAATCGAAGGGACGACATTCGCAGCGGGGGAGAGATTTCGTCACCTTTCGGAATAAATGGCGAGGGTAAATTTGGCTGGTTGTTCAATAATTCTACTAGGAGATAAGGGGACACAGATTTTCACGATGGCGAAAGTGGTTGGGAAATTAGCATGCAGGATTAGAAGGCTGGCAATGGCAGGTGTGGATCATGGTGTGTTTGTGGCTTCCGACGTGGGAAGGAAGTGAGGTCTAGCGAAACGACAAAGTGGCACTGGCTGTACATTCTCTACGGATTCTGGTGGCCCCCACCCTCACACGGTTGACTTAGTCGTACTCCTCTTCCCCTTCCACTGCCCCGGCCCCTCTTCGGTTTTACAACCGCACGGAATCTCCCTCATACGCAATGCCTGCCCATCGTTTCTCTCTATATATATCAGTTACTACTCACTCTTCCTCTCCACCCCCTTCACTTTTTATAAAGCGCTCTCATCTTTATTCTCCCCCAGAGAGTTTGATTTGCTGTTTCATGTTTAAAAAGCGCTCTGGTTTTTATTCCTCTGCAGAGTTTGATTTGCTTGAAAAGCGCTGTGATCTTTATTCTTCTGCAGAGCTTGATTTGTTGTTTCATGTTATGTGGATTCCTGTTCTGTTGAGGAAAAAGTAAAGATTCCAGGCTGGAGAAAGCGTAGATTTGGCGTCTGAGACGAAGATTATAGCTCGCCAAATTCGAGAAAAGAAAGTGCCTGTAAACCGGCTGGCACTGGCACTTAGGCTTTCCAATTCTTCCACTGCTTTTAAGGGCTTATAAATTCCCCCATCCGTTGCTACATCAAAGTATTCTCCGCGCCCAATGGAGAACCAAGTGAAGTGGTTGATGGAAAACCGGACTTCCGTTCTGGTATTGATCTTTGTGATCGCCAGGCTGATTTCTGCGGTGGGCTTGACGTTGGTTTTGCCGGTGTGTAGAGGGTGCCCGCCTCTCACAATGCTCGATTTGGACGGGCGCATCGATTTCTACAACACCCACGTCGCTGCTACCGATTTCGGAAACCGCAAGAGAGCTCTTCCTGCGGGAATCCTTTATCCGGAATCGGTAACAGACATTTCAACTGTTGTCAAATCGATATATAATTCCGGCCCTCCGTCTTCGAATCTCACCGTCGCCGCGAGAGGCCACGCGCATTCTCTGAACGGGCAGGCGCAGGCGCAAGGCGGAATCGTGATCGACATGAGGTCGCTGAAGCAGAGCATAAGAGTTGACAAGGCAGGCATGTATGCGGAGGTGAGCGGAGGGGAGCTGTGGATTCATGTGCTCAATGCAACGCTGGAGGCGGGATTGGCTCCCAAGTCTTGGACAGACTATCTCTATCTCACCGTTGGAGGGACGCTATCTAATGCGGGTGTCAGCGGCCAGGCTTTCCGCCATGGCCCCCAGATCAACAATGTTTACCAACTCGAAGTCGTCACAGGTAAACAGAACTCTCATGGTTTGTTTCCTCTTTTTTTCTTTGACGAGTAGGTACCTGTGTTAACCTATGATCCACTTACTGTTCAGGGAAAGGTGACATATTGACTTGCTCAAAAGGACACAATGCCCAGTTATTTCATGCAGTCCTCGGTGGGCTAGGGCAGTTCGGCATCATTACCAAAGCTCGGATTGCTCTCGAGCCTGCACCTCACAGGGTGTGTACCCACCAACTAATTATTCACTCGTAAAAATTTGTTTCTTTCGCAATATTATGCTAAACAATTTTATTTTTTGTTTTGTAATTGATTGAACAGGTGAAATGGTTAAGAGTGCTGTATTCAGACTTCAAAACGTTCACCCGAGATCAGGAGCATCTAATCTCCCGCCCGGACGAGGGCAACCTCACGTTCGATTATGTTGAAGGATTTGTAAACGTAAACAACGAAGGATTGCTCAGCAATTGGAGATCTTCGTTTTTCTCCCCTCAGAATCCAGTGAAAGTTAGCAGCCTAAACACCACGGGCCGCGTCTTATACTGCTTGGAAATGACCCTCAATTACATGCACGACGATTCGAGTAAGGCCGATGAGGTACTGCTACATTACAGTAAAAACATTTTATAGTCCAAGTTCCAACTATAAATATGCCTTATTTCATAACGAACACATTGTATTCTCCAAATTACACACACATTGTCTTGTACAAATCTCTCATGTGGCTTCTTGATTTAGATGATGGACCAATTTGTGCCCCAAGTTGTAACAATCGATTAATTTAGAAAACCAAACAGTAGCTCGCCCAACTTTCGAAGTTGTTGAATGGTGCTGGTTTTCTCCATACATTTTCGTTGTGGGTGTCGTTTTTTGAAAAAGAGTGGGTAAATACGCAGGCTGAAGATACAATTTTTTTTAAAGTGCTGAGCAAAAATATATTGTGAAATCTTGCAGGTTGTTGCGTCGTTGTTATCTTCTCTGCACTTCATTCCAGGGTCGGTATTTACGACGGATCTGTCGTATGTGGAGTTCCTGGATAGGGTTCACACATCCGAGCTGAAACTTCGTTCGAAAGGACTGTGGGATGTGCCGCACCCGTGGCTGAATCTGATGGTGCCCAAGACCAAAATTCATGAATTCGACGCCCGAGTCTTCAAAGACATTCTGCGCAACACCAGCAGCGGTCCCATTCTTATTTACCCCCTGAACCGCAACAAGTAAGTAACAGAAAACAAAAGAGAAAAAACCCTAGAGAGTTTGTTTCATAATTTTTCCTGGGTCTCATATTATATTTGCGTTGATTTCACTGCAGGTGGGATGATAGTATGTCAGCGGTGACACCAGAAGAAGATATATTCTACATGGTGGGCTTCCTGCGTTCTGCGCTGCCCTCTAAACTTTCAGGACCCAAAAGCGAAGAGTACTTGAGGGATCAAAATGAAAGAATCCTAGATTTCTGCAACAGAGCTGGAATTGGCGCCAAACAGTATCTTCCGCAATATAGCACAGAATCAGAGTGGAAAGAGCATTTTGGCAGCAAATGGATCAAATTCGCAGAATGGAAATCAACATACGATCCCAGCGCAATTCTAGCGCCCGGCCAGAGAATTTTCTCCAGGCCCACCTGATCCACCCAGATAATTCTGATTTTGATATTTGATTTTTGATCCGAAGAGCACTTGTTAGAATCCTATAATGTAAATAGAAGCACCTGTATCAATCAAACTACACGGAAAATAGCCAATTTGTCTATCTTGTCTGTCATTACTGGCAAGATAATAGTTAATTATATATACAAAATGCCGGAAATCGGAGAACGAATGAAAGATTTGCTTTGCAGAAGGTTGCAGCTGAGGCAAACTCATTATTTTTTTTCCCACTAAAGCATACGTGGAACCCGTGCAGATGTGACGCCATCCAAGCACATTACAATACATTAGAAGCTGTTGTTTGTTTCTATGTAAGGTAGGTAGGTTATTGTTACTGCTACTGATATATATATATATTACTGCTTTCAGCAGAATGTAACATACTAAGGTAAATGTACCCAAAGACGAGGGCCATGATATAATCAAATCTTTTTTGAAATCGATGTCCGTGAATATTTTTCGAGTAGTGGAACAGATCTGTGTGAAAATAAACGAAGCTTTAAATGAGTAATAATGCATACGTAAAGCTGAGGTGTATTTGAGATTGAAGCAGAGATATCTCCCAATTCTTGCCGTGTGGGAGTGGGAGTAGAATTATTAGAAATAGGAATTTGTGAAACGAGGAAGAGTGGTTACTCTGAAAGCCATCCCAGAATGGAAAGACTTTAATGTAGAAAAACATCCCACGTACTAAGTTTTCTTGCCCAATTTGACCAACCTATCGTTTCTGTGTAAGTTGACGCGACATCACATTGGTAAAGATTATTTTGGCGCAAGTGGAGTTACACGAAACTTTTACGAGACTGTAGGACAGGTCACGTTATCAGAAATGCCCTTAATGTTCATGGTTCCTGGTTGGTCCTAAATAAGGTTGGGCTCTTGCCTTTTCCTCGTTTGTCTTTTTCAATTTTATTTGTTAGAGCTCACTCTAGTGGATGTTAATAAGGTTTTAATTTGAATTTAATTTTTTTGTATAAAATTAAGTGAAGAGAGGTGGTTTATTTAAGAGTATATCATTTATCTAATATATGATTTTTATTTTAAAAGTATATGTTGGACACAAGTGAGACATATTTTTGTTATGAAATTATTGTAAGGTTTGATAATTAGATTGTTAGTTAGTTCACACTAATCACTATCTTTAATGAAAGCTTCAAAAGCTTTTCTTATCCTTCTTTAGATATTGTTGGTGTCCAACGAATGAATATTAATTCAAGGAGAAGAAATAACAAGAATAGACAAACACATTATTTTGATCAAATCTCAATTGATAATCTTTGAAAGGAGCGCTGAGAGTGGTCTCCATAGTGATCATTCGCACCAAAAGCAATCTTGAAACACGACAAAAGCATCAAAGGTGATGCTTGCAATAAATTGAAATCATTTCAAAATTGTAGAGAGATGGGGTGATAGGTAGTAGATGTGTGTAACAAGTTTAGATTATAACAATATATCATAAACAAATTTGATTTATTCAATTATCTCTTTGTATTATATTTTATGGTTCTTAGTAATAAGTAGTTCATTTATAATATTAGATTTTAAGGAACCTACATTGTCTTATACTTCTAAGATTATATCTTGCTTCATATTGTATTGCATCTCAATTTATTCACATTTTGAAGAGTTAAATTTATTTTGTGCTTTTATTACCCTTATTTCATGGTTCATATGCTAGATCTCAAACCCTAAGCAATTTTAATTTTAATTTTTTTTTGCAAACTATGGTCCTAGAGTATGTATTTTTTGATGAAACATAGTTGAGGTCAAGGACAATGCATTAATTATTAATAATGTGTTGCACAGGAAAAATTTAATATAAATTCAATAATGTTGAAACAATAACAATTTTGAAATGTGTAGAAGAAAGGCGTTAAATATGTTTGAAATTTGACAAATAATATTCTTAAATAAATACCTAGATTTTGACTTATATATGCATTGTCATTGGTTTAAAAAGGTAGAAAAATGTCAAAAAATAATTTTGAATCAAACTTTAAAAAAGAGTGCCAATCCGAGAAGTTCAAAGAAATAATCAATATCTAACAACTCAATTTTAGTCATCACCACAATCATTAGCTCGATCATATTATAAAAAATAAATCTAATATTAAATACTTGACAATGTCAGTATTGACCAATTCTTAATCTACATTATTTGTATGTATATAACCGACTTTTACTCACATTCTCTCCTAGCTTGCTATCTATCTATGGTCTAGCTTTTTTGATTTACTGTGATTTACACAAAATATCTCTGTAATACGTGCCTAACTACTATAATAGTATGTCCCACTTTTTGGCATAAAAATATCATATACACTTCTAATCTCTTTTCAAAATATCTTGAGTTTGGGTCATTGATATTAATGAAACAAATGTGTTTTGGATTATATATACAAAGATGTAGTACATATACAATTTTTATTTATTTTTAAAAATCACCAATATTTTTTAAGATTATTTTTTTATTTTTTTCTACCTACCTAGTGGGACACAATATTATAATTTGAAAATTTAAATATTAAAGTTAATATCATCATGAACAAATCATTGCCTTCCTTTCGATCATTGTTTTCTATTCATCATAGATACAACAACAGTAAGACGATACTAGTTATCGATATCGTCTACCTTCCCTAGAACTACATAGGTTATTTAAATGATCTTTTCAAATTCAAACCCTTCCTTTGGGTTGGCCCACACATTTCACATGTCAGTTTGGAGTGAAATACCCAAAGACTATTGGTATAAATTTATAATTATACCTCAAGCTTACTAGTAAGTACTTATAATAGGGTTTCATATTTTCTTATTTAGAAAATTATTGTATTTAGAAATACAACTTGCACAAAAGTCTAAGTTGAACACTAACATGGACTTTATGCAATCACATATAATTATGCAATTACATGCATTTATACAACTACTTGCATTTATAAGTTCCTTTAGGGTCTATACAAGTAAGGCTCTCCCTCACTTTCAACAACAAAATGGAGAACAAAAAATGAGAGGTTCATTGTATTTTTGGCATTGAGTTTGTGTAATATAATAATAGTGGTATACTATTGAACATGAGCTTATGTGTATTTTTTATATTTGTGTTTTATGGCGTTGAGTTATGTCTAGGATATGTGTTTTATCTTGGCTACTCCAGAACTCTAATACGTATTTTAAAACTACCTTATTTTATGTGAACTTTTTGAATTTAGATTTTGTTTATCTTCATTTTATGGGGATTGTTCATGACAAAACATTTTAGACACATGTGAGTTGCCAAACCCCTTTCTCATCAAGTTTTTCATTATTTTGGACCTGCTTCTTAAAAGACATTATGGTGCATTTGTGGTTTACGTCATGTTCCTTGTAAGGACACTTTTTTGACATGCTTGTAGCTTGTGTTGACACATTTTTTATAGTTTTGTGACTTCACCATGGATCTTCCATAACCATTTCTCCTCCATCCCAGCTTTGTTTTGGGCATTGATTTTTTGAAATCATATGAATTTTTACGTTCTACACAATAATGTGGTTCTTATGTAATGAAAATGCATGTATTTTTTTCACTTTGTATAGGGTACTTGTTGGTGCATTTATTTGCTTTATTGCATTTACTTGTATTTATTATTTATTATTTTGGTGCACTAATTACTTATTGTAATAAGTTTATTATGTTTATTAATAATTTGCATTAGATAGAATAAGCTTACTTAGCTAGTAGTTAACTTAGACACTTATCTTATTACAGTGGAGTTCCATTCCACTATTCAGGGTAAGATAGGATAAGATTGTTTAACTAATAGTCAAATTATGTTGATTATTTATACAAGTTGGATACCTATCTTGTTAGTGTGGAGTTGTACTCCACTATTCATGTAGATAGATATCAGTGGAACTACACATGTTGTGTGAGTTCCTTGATCTTTATCATGCACGCCTTGCTCTATATAAGCAATCATTGTTTATGTATTCTATATCAAATTAATATTGAATTATCAAAGTAATTCATCATATTTGAGTTATTTATTCATTTTTGTTATTATCTTAGATATATAATTATTGTTTATTACTATTATTATTTTATCTCTTATTTATGCTTTCTATTAGATTTATTAGATCCTATAGCTAATTTTAACATGGTACCAGAGCTATTTTGAATATATAGATTGCTAAATATTTAAGAGAAAAATATCCAGATATAGGATCGATTTTTTGATTTTGTATATAGATATAAATTAGAGCTTTGTGAAGAATTTTTGAGCTCACCATTGAGTTCAGAGTGCCTGAGATAGGCAAAATCATCTAAAATTTTGTCCAAATTGGGCACTGGAGGCAAAATTAGTAAGGGTTTGATCCAAAAGCACCACGCCTAAATATGATAAAAGACCACACCTAAATCTAATAGGTATCTAAAAATTGAGACATTTATGAGCAAAACAGACCTCATGGTTACGTTTGGAAGATGTCAAAACCTATAGATCCATATAAATTTTGTTCAATTTGGACACAATCACCCCAAAAGATGATTTTTTTTGCTCCCAAGTATGGTCATACAAACCGTACAGACTGTGCAGACCAATTTTTTTTCGCAGGGCTCACGGATCAACAGGCAGATTTGAAAGGAAAACTTTGAAAGCCCGTAATTTGAACATCGAGAGGTGTTTTTGAATGATTTTTTTTGAAATAACTTAAAATTTTGTGCTTTTCACTGCTATACTTTCAATTTTTTTAGAATTCAGATTTTTATATAGCAGCGCTTGTCTGTCCTCATTTTTGCAACTTTAGAGGCTCATAAATTTCACATACGACTTTGAATTGAGGTCCCATTTTTTTTGAAAGTTTATTTTTTCAAGCACAACACATTGGTGCAAAAAAAAATATAATAAAGTGCATATTTTTTGTACTTTTAGACTAGAGGGCCTAAATGAAATTTTTGTAAACTGAAAAACTTATAATCCAACTTTGTAATTACACTCAATTATAAAGTACCAAAAATAATTATTGGATGGGATAAAATTAGGTAATTCAAGAGGGTTTTGTGGTGTGTTATGTACTTTGATTTTTGTTTTGTGATAGTTTATTTCTGATTACATCATGGAGAATCCTAAGTTCCCACTATTAACAACATACAACTATAATACATAAAAATAGAATGTTTAGAATGCATTACTTATGCTAGGATATACGTCTCACATAACAACTCTTCTTACTCCACCTATTGATGCAAAAGAGTTACAACACTTTCTCTTTGAAACTTCTAAAGTAATTGATGCATTCAGTTTTACATGCCTTTAGATTTGAATTCTCATCTTGAAAAATGTACAACTCCAAAAGAGGCTTGGGATAAATTAGCATTATTGTTTGAAAAAATAGATGAGGTTCATGGTTATCAAATTGATAACAAACTCATTAGTTTGGATCCTAAAAATTATGCTACAATACAAGACTACATCACTAAAGTCATATATCTTAGAGCACAACTTTCTGAATGTAAAATTGATAAAAAGGATATTCAATTGATTTTTAGTGCCTTACATAAATTAGGTCCTGGATATTCATCATTTGTCTCTAGCTTTTAGACTCATCGACTCACATTGGGCAAATCTTATCAAATGCCCACCTTTGAAGTATTCTTTGAGATTCTAATTGATGAAGAAGAAAAGTTAATAACTATGGGTCTAATCAAGTCATCCAAATCTCAAGCTCTAGTTGCAAGTCAACCTCAACATAAATAAGTTTCAACATCAGTATCAAATACAGGTTCATGTAAAATAAAATAGAATAATCAAAATAAGTCACAAAAAGATAAGAATAAAGGGAAACAATCTTCCTCACAAGGAGATTATAAATCCACTAATAAGAAAGGGGATTCACAAAAAAAGACTCGCAATCCTTTCCTTTATTGAAAAAAAGGGTTTCATAATGAATAAGATTATTGGAAGAAAGAGATTGATGAACTTAAGGGTCTTCTAAAAAAGAATAACATCAATCAATCTTCTTCAAAGGATTATTTCACTCCTTCAAATTTATGAAAAGGGAAAGCTACGACACTAGTTGCACTGGCAAATTCTCCCAAGTCATGGGTCATTGATTAAGGTGCTTTGCACCATATGGGTTCTGATCAAGAATAATTTTTTAGATTAGCACCAAGTTCCTTACCTCATATTCTCAAAAGTGATGATGCTAAGGTATATGTAATAGGAAAAGGTACAATTGATGTTGATAGTGGTGTATTTGAAGATGTCCTCTATGTGTCAGAGTTATCAACTAACTTTCTTTTTGTCTACCAAATCACTCACTTTGATACTATTAGGAAAGTTGAGTTCACACTTGATTCTATATCAATCAAAAAATTGGAGGATAATGCCTTAACTGCAGTGGGAAAAGTCAACATTAATACTCAACTTTATTCATTCTCCCACTTTGTCCCTCAGTCTTCCTTTACAACTTTGCTCTCACACACTAATTCAGTAAGTTATGGCACGAGTGGTTTGGTCATCTGAACTACCGCTATTTACAGCAGGTTAGTCAGTATGAGATGGTTACAGGACTTCCATAGATTCAATTTTAAGGGGGTGTATGTCATGGTTGTGCCTTAGAAAAATATCTAGAGAATAAGTTTGATAAAGGGAAGGCTTGGAGGGCTACACAAGTCATCGAACTTGTTCATAGTGATTTAGTGGGTCCATTACCTACTTTGTCTTTTAATAAAACCTGTTATGTTCTCACATTTATTGATGACTATTTTCGATATATTTGGGTTTATTTTTTGAAACTCAAGAGTGAAATATTTGATAGATTTCTAGAGTTCAAAGCTCTAGTAGAGAAACAATCTGGGAAGTATGTCAAGATTCTTCACACAAATAATGGGAGGGAATTTGTGAACAATTTTGAACAATTCTATGCTCTTGAAAGAATTGATCTTCAAAATTCAGTTGCATACACACCTCAGCAATATAGTGTAGTAGAGAGGAAGAATAGATTCTTAAAAGAGATGGAAAGTTATATGATTCATGCAAAACCATTAGTACCTAAGTACTAGGTAAAGGTGATTAATTATGCTACATATATACAAAATAGAGTTCCTTACAAAGATTTAAAGGGGATAACACCTCTTGAAGCTTAGTGTAATAAGAAGCCAAATGTGCATCATTTTAGAGGCTTTGACAGTCCAGCATGGGCTCACATACCTTCAGACAAGCATCGTGCTTTAGAACAACAAAGTCGAACTTACATATTTATAAGATATTGTGATGGTGTTAAGGGATATCAACTCATTGATCTAGATTCACATGAGCTTATTATAGTGAGAAGTGTTTACTTTGAAGAAAGTCCTTCAGATTTTTATTCTAATATTTCTCATTCTTCTTCCTTAAAATAATTAGATAGCAGTGATGATGATACTCCTACTTTATCTACTCATAGGGATGATGAGGTATTACCTCACCAACAGGGTTTAGCAAGACATGTTCCTCCTCCTCCTCCAGATCCTCACTCATTGATGCCTTTGTGGGATATATAGACTTTGACGGATGCAGACTCTCTTGTTAGGGATCCATTAGATTGGAGAACACAGTCACATCATGATATTCCACATTCCTACATTACCATAGCTTCTGATCCATAGTCTTTTCAAGAAGCCACAAGGACAATTGAGTGGGATTTAGCGATAAAATAAGAGTATGACTTATTGATTAGGAACAACACTTGGGATCTTTTTCCTCTTCCTAAGGGAAGAAAATTAGTATGATGTAGGTGGATATATCAAACTAAGTTTATAGTGGATGAAAATATTGATAAATATAAAGCACTCGTAGTGGCCAAAGGTTTTTCCCAAGTAGAAGTCATTGACTATACAAAAACCTTTGTACCTATTGTTAAGATGAATTCTATTCACTTGATACTAGCTATTGGTCCAGCTCATGGTTGGGATGTACATCAGATGGATGTGAAGAGCACATTTCTTCATAGAGATCTTCATGAAGAGATTTATATGGAGTAGCCACAGGGGTTCATTCAGGATTCTTCACTAGTATGCTACTTGAAGAAGTCTCTCTATGGTCTAAAACAAGCCGTAGGGCTTGGTATTCTAAGATGGACACATTTCTTCTCTCAGTTGGGTTATTGAGATGTCACTTGGATCTAAATGTCTACATTCTATGATAGGAGGATTCACTATTGTACTTGGTGCTCTATGTTGACGATCTCATTATTATAGGGAGCACAACATCCATCATCAATAATGTTAAGACTGCACTTCATGACATGTTTTCTATGATAGACATGGGATTATTGTATTATATTCTTGGGATTCAGATAGCATAGTCTTCTTTCAAGATTACACTTTCACAACCCAAGTATGCTATGGACTTGTTAGATCAGTTTCACATGGTTGATTGTAGGCCTACACCAACTCTTTTCTTATCTAGAGTTAGATTTCAGGTTCATTGTTCCACTCCCTTGGTTGATGCCACATTATATCACAAGCTTATAGGTAGTCTCATCTATCTGACTCATACACGACCCAAAATTTTATATACAGTTGGCATGGTTTCACGCTTTATGTAGACACCACATGAGCTTCATTGGAGAGCTACCAAGCACATTTTGAGCTACAATCAAGGCACTATCAAATATGAGATTCATTATACAATAGGTACATGTTTAGACTTGGTGGGATACATATATTCTAGTTGGGCTAATGATTATGATGATTGTAAGTCTAGTTTTGGTTACAATTTTCACTTTGGATTCGAATCCATTTATTGGCAGAGTAAAAAACAAAATGCTATTGCTCTTTCATCTACAGAGGCTGAGTATCGTGGCACTATTAATGCCATTATTGAGGCTATTTGGCTTCAAAATATTCTCATTGATCTTGGTGTTCTATTTCAAAAGCCATTAGTAATCTACTATGACAACCAAAGCACTATCCAGATCTTGAAGAATCTAGTTCATCATTAGAGAACCAAACACATAGATATCTATATGCACTTTATCAGGGAGCTAATTCAGGTGGAGATCATTGATCTTCAATATTATCCTACGAAGGAGTAGATTATAGATATTTTCACTAAACCTTTCACTGAGAGAAAGTATCTTCACTTGCGATCTCTTTTGGGGGTGCAGGACATCAATTCTTCAGGGGGGTCTCCTAAACCTTCATTTTGAGGAGCTTTTTTCCTTCAAGTTTTCTCTTTTCTTCATCTATTTATACATAGTACCTAATATGGCTACACATTATCGGGACTCTTATCTACATAGCCCTACCTAAGCTTCACTTATAGGGGGTGTTGGTACATTTATTTGCTTTATTTTATTATTATTTGTTATTTTAGTGCACTAATTACTTATTATAATTAGTTTATTATGTTTATTAATAATATGCACTAGATAGGATAAGCTTGCTTAGCTAGTAGTTAACTTAGTCATTTATCTTGTTACAGTGGAGTTCCACTCCACTATCCAGGGTAAGATAGGATAAAATTGTTTAACTAATAGTCAATTTGTGTTGATTATTTACACAAGTTGGACACCTATCTTGTTAGTGTGGAGTTGCACTCCACTATTCATGTAGACAAATATCAGTTGAACTACACGTGTTGTGTATGTTATTTGATCTTTATCATGCATGCCTTGCTCTATATAAGCAATGGATATATATGTATTCTATATCATATTAATATTAAATTATCAAAGTAATCATATTTGAGTTATTTATTCATTTCTGTTATTATCTCAGATATACAATTATTGTTTATTACTATTACTATTTTATCTCTTATTTATGCTGTCTATTAGATTCATTAGATCCTATAGCTAATTCTAACAGTACCTAACGTGGCCTCATTAATGAGACCTTATCAGGGAATTAGTTTTTTTTCTTCATGACACACTTAGTAAATATCCTTATACATTTTTGAACATGTTGTTCAAGTAGTGGATTCATACAACTCGTACAAACACTTGTTTTGAATTTCTTTACCTTGTTCAACAATAGTTGGTTATTTTTATCTCCCACTTATATTTGTGTTATTTTTTTTGAGACATATTTTGAGACCCCTTTCTATGCACCTTATTTCATTTTGTAGAGGAGATTATTTTTCTCATATGTTTGAGTAGTGGATTCTTACCACTCATGCATGTTTATTCATTAACTCCACCCATTTGACATTACGAGGGGGTGTTGCTATTTTAACTTATTTAGGAGTTATATGTAATTCTCTTGGGTATCTTTGTGGAACATCTCAACATTTACTTTATAAAAACTAATTAGTGGTGGATCAACCTATCTAGTGCTCCTTTTGTGATGGATTTAGCCCATCCAAGGCACTTCTCTTTTAGTATATTGTATTAATTTTTATATGTTTTATTATCTTCTTGGGTATCTTTATAACATATGGGTATGTGCACAGAGTTGGGAGATAATTTCATGGACATTTCCCCCATGCATATGCATTATGATTATAATGCATACATGTTATGGTTATATTACGTATAAATTATTTGAATTTAGGTTTGGGATTCTCGAGCCATCATGTGTACACGTTATGGAGACATAATGCATATAAAATATTGACACTAAGATTAGTGAAAATAATTCATACATGTTATGTTTCAATAATGTGTATGTGTTATTAAAACCACAAAAAAAATAAAAAGGCCCAACTCATGAGCACACATCTCATTCTCATTTTCCTACCTGTTCTGTGCTTGTTTTTGTTATACTACAATCATGTTTTTCTTGGTGGAGGACAAAAACACACTTGTATTTCCTGATACCTCATCGAATCAATAATGCCACCATGAATGAGAGGCAAGTAATAAAAAACTAAACCTATTAACACTAAATTTTGCTAATTATTTCTAATTGCATTGTTTAATTGATAAATCCTATTTTTTATAATAGCTCATTCCACTGAAAGAGACTAGAATGTTAACCATCCTCCAAACCCTCCTAAACCTCTCCAACCTCCTACAGTTTCACAAGATCCCTTAGTCAGTTAGGAAGATCTAGCTACATGCATAATAGAAAACAAAATAGAAATTGAATAAATAATTATGAGAGTGAGGGACCCCACATTGACCAATACCCACTGCACCTATTTGATCAATACTCTAGAGTCAGTATTAGGTCAAGTTGACTTGATAACAAGTCAAATTGACAGATGGAAATCATATAAGGATAGAGATAGAGCTTACTTTGTTGACAAATTGTCATCACATGAATTGAAGAATAAAGAAACATTAAAAGAGATCATTTGTGTCTTATTCATCAACCCAAAAACCAATGTACCTTTTATAATAACAACTAAACATTTCCCAATCCACTAATTCCAACACAATTTGGTTAGAAACAATTTTTGGGATTGATGGTGGATGGCGTTTGATTACCCACCATGTAATCACCATGAGGTCCTATTGTATTTTTTGAAGAAACTATACTGCAAGTTTATCCTCAATGAGATTCCCAACTATTTTGTTATGTTGAGTTTCAGGGCCAAGGAAAAGGATCTGTGTAGGATTGACCAGGTGCATATCATGTGCCTAATTAGGTTACAAGGATCCCTACCCAAAGTCCACTTTAGCCAAAGATTCCCTCTATGATGAAGGAGGTTATGAATATTGACACTTTACATGTGATTAATGTGCTTACTAATACACTCATTCAACATATGAGTAAGAAATATAAGATCGATGCTAGATATATTCCACCTAATGTGCGTACTTAACCTCATTATTATAGATGTTGTGGTACATCTGCACTAGACCTTTATATGATAATGGTAGTGCTTTTGAGGTGTTGGGTGAAGAATAAGGATTATTAAAATCATATAGCTGATGAACACGTGTACAAATTGATCTATTTTATATTTTGTATGTATTTAACCTTTATAAAGCATTAGGATAGACAACAAAATGTGAAGAGTCACTCTTTTTATGCATATCAAAAGGATGGAATTAAAGAGATAATGCTGAGTAAAACATGATATCTAACAATTATGTGTAATTGTATATGGTTTTGAATGTGATAAAGATTACTACAACTATTTTGAAATGGTTTTCTTAAATATATTTTATCATTGTTATGTGCAAAATGAGTACTTTATTTGCCTTGATATGGTTATTATATAAGTATATGCCAACTTTTAAGATTCTAATAAACCTGTGTTCCTTTGCACATCAATATATTTAATTTGTTTGATGAATACATTAAGTATGAATATGGTTTTGACTGTGTTCTTTTGTTATCTCAGTATAAGCTATCCCTGAATTATTATGTTTTGAAGGGTTTTCAAGAACCTCTGCTAACAATGGTGTGGTGAGCATGGAACTTTGTTGAACATGTTGAAATAATTTTCAAGAAAAAGGGATATAGTGAGATGGCTTGATGAAATAATTCAAAATTTTTATGAAGATAAAACAAGAAGAATAGGTAAAACCATGAAAGAAATTATTGAGAAACATATCTATAGTGAAATCTATGAAATCTTTTGATGTGAATTACTTGAGCTATTAGCTACTTGGTTATCCATATTGGAGTATTATTATTTTTAGTCAAAGAGGATAGAACTCATACCCTGGTCGGATGAAAAACTAAAAAACCTATGAGACTTAGACACTGATTGGAACCACACAATAGATTACTAAATAAAGACTACCATTGATAGTTATATCACTAAATTTGTTATTCAAGGCTATTTCGATTTTGAAACTATGAAGGATCAATTTGTCAGGGGAATTCATGGAAAGTTACTTCAATGAATAACTACTATGTTCAAGATGTTGGTTGTGTAAAAAGCCATGGTTCCCACTCCTGTCAACATGGAGTAGTCACTTTAGGCATTATGGGGATGTGTGTGATTTAAGAGTAAATGATGGGGAGATGAGTAGAGAAACTTAAACTTGAACCTAGATTAATGGAGGATGAAAAGAGCTAGAGTGAAAAGAAGATTTGTGGATTATAAAAAAAACTAAAACAACAAAGGAGATGAAAAAAATGAATAATCTAGTATTAAATACAAGGAGTAGGAATAAGGTAGAAAATGCTAAAAAAAGGGGAGCCTAGAGAGAGGCTTTGCAAGGTGTAGGAAATAGAGTAGATGTAGAGTAGGAAGGAAAAGGGCCGGAGGAAGAAGATAAAGTTGCAAGTAGTGAGGAGATGGAAGAGAGTGAGGAAGAAAAAGAAAGTAAAATAAAAGTAGTGTAGTTAAAAAATAGAAGTAGTTCAAAATTAAGAAGGAATGTGCTTAGAGCAATGAAAGAATATTCATAAGAAGAGATTATGTAAAAGCACATAAATATGATAGGTACAAGATTATAATTGGAAGAAGTTGAGGATAGAGATCATTCATTTCTAGAGTGCATATCCCCCTAGTCCAATTCTTCTTTAGTTAAAACACTAAGGGAAAAGGAAGGGATGGGAAGAAATTGGTTTCAGTCATTCCCAAATAAGTTTGGAAAGCTTAGTACAGAGACAAAGAATTCCTTTGATAATAAGAGGTTGAAATAAGTTGGATTTAATTTTGAAGCCAATTTTAAAATTTACTATTGTGTTATCTCAGTTCGAAACAAAGGTTGATACTCAATTTGCTAGACTAAGAACAGAATAAATTGAAGATTATGGATATGCTCTAGTCCATGGATTCAAGGTAGAATCAAAGATATATAGTTTCATGAAGAGGATTGATGAGATGCATGAAAGTGATAAGCCTAAACTAAGTTTATGGTACATGGAGTGTGGGTGAAAGGGACATCATATGAATGATTATCCTAATCTAAAGCTATAATTTTACAAAATTTGTAGAGTAGTAGGGCAAGCAACTACTAAATGTCATTTGCTATAACAATTCATATAAAAGTCCTAGAGTTTGTACTATTGTTTTTATAAGTCAACCAACCATGAAAAAAAGAGATGTCTAACTATGAAATAATTAAAGGAAGATATTAATAAGAATGTATTTGTAATTTTAACATAACAATTACCCAATACAGAACAAGAACTCATAGGCCCAAAGGTATAAATGGTGAGTGAGACATAAGGTAGTCCCACATGGGCAACCTCATTGCCTTAATATCAATATCAACCCCAGGGTCTGGCTTATTGGACACCATCATCACCACAATATCAGTACCAATCTTAATATAATAATACAATCCCATAGAAGCAATAATCAAATTGGGATCCTACATCATCTCAACATCAATACAGTGGATATGATGCACAATGACAATAAGGAGGAGGATTTAGTGGATAATAGTCACATGATTGGGGCTATCAATAGAATAGAGGAGGATATCGAGGAGGATGTCAAGGTGGTCAAAATAATGATAATCAAAATTTTTGCTAGACCATCTAACATTATTTGTATGGTGAGTACAGTCATTTAATGCAAAATTCTCCTACTAACCCATAGAGACAACTATATTTCATGTATTGTAAAGTGGAAAGGAAACATCAAATGAAAGATTGCCCAGTTTTGGAGAAGTAAAGAAAAGAGCATATAGTGTGCAATGTGAACATGATTAATACACAGCCTAAAGAAAATGCATTTATACAAGCAGTTATTAGACAACAACGCACAAAGCAAGGACTGCATGCATTAAAGATGCCATAGGATTAGGGAATGAGAAAGGTGTAATAGGACAAATATCCTAACCTTATAATATAGAAAGGATTGATGTATCAAGATACATAATTCCTCTAAGACATACAACAATAGAGTGCATCAAAAGGAAATCCTATAACTATAGATGCATAAATATATGGCCAAATTGTACAAATCATGAAGCAGAAAACTTTTGTGACAGTTCTCACAGACTTATTAAAATTGATTAAGACACTACACAATGAATATATCTCCTAGAATATTACAAACATTTTGCATAATTTTTTTAGAGTGAACATAGAGGGGATGATAGTGCATTGACAAGGTGGTATGGTATGTTGAAACAAAAAAAATAATGGGATGTAGACTCATAAATGGGCATTGAACTTCTTGGATATGAAATCTCTAATAAAGTATTTGAATTTAAGAGTACTATTAATATGATCCCAAGATCTACATGAGAACCCATTGCTAGGCCACACTTGAGCTATAGTCTTATCACCCTTAGCCTCGTAGACTATAGGTGGGTAGAACTGATTAGTCACCTCAAGAACGTGGAGATTAGAGTGGCTGAGTTAAGTCTATGTGGTGATTTTTAAGTCATTAACATGAAAATAGTCGAGACCCATTAACCTACCTTAATTGGTAAGAAATGGTATTATGATGGTCAAATAACTATTAACATATTTTATAATCAACTATACACTCATCAAGGAAATAAGATAATTATCATCCTTTTGAATAAAGTAGAAAAGAAACCTTCCATAATTATGAAGGAACCAAATTCATCGTATGCTTACGATGATAATAGTTAGTTTAAAGTTAATACAAAGAAGAATGCATTACGAGCTACTGAGTGTCAATTTTTGAACCCAAAAATGGAGCAACTACATATAATAAAGAAACCATTTTATAAGCTGATGATAACAAAATCTTCAACATCCCAGTTTCAACTTGAAGGTTGTGTCTCTTCATCAGTGTGAACTCCTACTAAGTCAAATTTAGATTTACTATATAATACAGGTGTAATAATAATGGACTATACAAAACCTACTCTAGAGGGTGTGCTACCTTGGTAAACCACATCTTTTGTAAATGGTGATTTAGACACCCATATGTTGAGCTAGGCTAAGGGAGATCACAAGATACATCCTCTATGCATGGTTTTCTCCATTGAACATCAATTACCTCAATAATTTATGATATAGGATATTAATCCTTTCATCTTGAGGTTAGAGTACCATGTGCTGGAGGTGGATCAAAGAGTCATCGTAATCAACTATGTACTAAAAAGAACTTCTATGACTTGGTGGGCCATGCATAGAAATATTGAGATACATTGGGAATAAGTATGTGAGTTTTTATGCATGTGATTTTAGTTACCTCTTACTATGAAATCAGAATGGCCATTCTTTTAAGAAAGCCAATGTCTTGAGTTACACATTAATCAATGTGTAGATATATGATCTACATAAGGAGTGGAGTCAAGATATTAGGTATACATTTTTAGTCACACATTAGTTTCACTTCCAAAGGATTGATACATGCATCAATTGTGCATGAGATTGACCAAAAATTAGGCACAAATACAACAATACTTCATTCACACTTTTATGTTTGAGTATGATAACCCATCAGTGCACAATGCATTGTATAAAATGAAAATCTTTCTATGTCATGGATGAGCAAAATATTTGGGAACTCCAATAGAGTCATCATTATAGGAGGAAGAAGCTCATGATTTAAATTCAGGGCTGCACAATTACAAGGCCAGTCAATAAGAACAAGATCTTATTAAGCCTTATAATAGAATAATAGATAAATTAACATAATCTTGTGATAGTGACAAAGATCTGGATTTAGATGGCTTCTTTGAACTAGAATGAGAAGACAAACCAATAACAATCCAAAACGTAAAAAAAATTGAAGAAAAAAGACTACGCAACATAAACATTCTAGAGTGGGAAGGGGAGGTCAATTTGTGAGAAGATTTACCTATTGGATCAAATAAAGTGTATTAAGAACCACTAAAAAAGATTGAAGGAAACATTGGAATAGAGTTGGTCCCTAAACTTTTGAATATGGGATACTACTGTGGGTAGGAACAAATCTTGGAGGTATTACAGCTACTACGATACTATTAAGATATTTTCATGACTGAATTATTTGAAGTAAAAGGTGTAGATACATCATTGGGGGAGATGTACACAGATTTGAAAGAGTGCACTCAACCCATCAAAAAGTGCCCATATAGGCTAAACCCTCACATGAAGATAAAAGTAAAGGCTAAAATGGATTGAATGTAAAAATCTAGAATCATTTATCTAGTGGAAAAAATATATTGGGTGAGTCCCATAGTGATACAACCAAAGAAGTCTGAGGAGATTTAGCTTTGTGGAGAATACCGTGCACTCAATGATAACTACATCAATGATCTATTTTCAATACCATTTGTAAATGGAGTCCTCAAGTTAGTCATAGGTCATGAAGTGTACTCATTCATATATGGTCTCAAAGGGTGCCATCAGATTCTAACCATAGAATAAGACCAAGCTAAGACAACCTTTACAACCAAATGGAGGGAATTCACGTATAAAGTAATGCCCTTTGGTTTGAATGATGCATCAGTAGTTTTCTCTAGAGTTGTAGTAACTACATTTAAAGACTTCATTCATGATTTTTTGGAAGTATATTTGGATAACTGAGCTATCTTTTCCTTGTTTAAGGAACATCTATTAAAACTATTATTAATAATAGAATGGTGTTGAGTTTTGTGCATTGCTTTGAATTTAAAACAAGTGCTTATTTTTCACACCTTTTTGTGTTCTTCTAGGCCACGTCATATGTACTGATGACAAATTAGTTGACCAAGATAAGATTACTATAATAGTGGGGATGCCATCCCCAAATAGCTCTACAAAAGTGTGTAACTTTTTGGGTCATATGAGATACTATAGAAAATTCATAAAAGGATACGTAACTATATATGTGTTGATGGAAAAGTTATTATGTAAGGATACAAAGTTTGAGTAGACATCAAAATGATAAAAATACATTTATCAATCTCAAACAAAGGTTGGTAACAACACCTATTCTAGTTTTTCATGACTGAAAGAACCCATTCCATATACATGTAGATGCTACTAGTATTACAATAGAGGTTATCTTAGTGCGACCAGGGGATAGTGGGTTGGATCATCCCATACATTTTGCCAATAAGAATCTATCATCAATAGAAAAAAAACTATATGAATATAGAAAGAGAGGCCTTAGCTATGGTCTTTGTATTTCAAAAATTTCAACATTATCGATTGACCACACCGTTTGAGATTTTCACAGACCACTAGGCATTGCAATACCTAGTTAACAAACTGATGTTGGGAGGATGGATCTCTAGGTGGCTAATTTTATTTCAAGAGTGTTAATTTTGAATTATTGTGAAACTAGGTCAAGAAAATGCTAGACTAGATTATATGAGTAGGGTACAAAATGATGAAGAACAAGAAGAAATAGAGGAGGAGTCCCCATATGTGTACTTGTTCATGGCTTCTCTAATCCTGGATAATATGGAAGACATTGAAACCTTCTTGGATCAAAGAATGTTCCTTATGCATTATATGGAAAGGGAATAAATGAAATGATCACTAGAGATATTCCATATAGTCTCATTAATTAACTCCTTTATAATATTAGGAAAGATGATGTGCTATGTAGAGTAACATTGGAGTATGAACAACCACATCATCTTCAAGAATCACATCAGGGAATTATAAGGGGTCACTTCGTAGGTGAATCCACTATAGTAAAAATCTTACAGAGTGGTCTTTGGTGGTCAAAATTGTTTTAAGGTGTACACATGGTGGCTAAGTGTTATGATGTGTGTCAAAGAATGGGAAAGCCTAATCAATGCAATGAGATGCCTTTGGTCCCAATGCTCATAGAATAACCATTTGAATAATAGATAATTGATTTTTTTATACCTATAATTCTTCTGAGTAAATGAAGTTATGTTTGGTACATTATTACTATGAAAGATTACTTCACCAAGTGGGTGGAAGTTGTTGCAAACCTAATGTAACAACCCTTCAGGGTTAACTAGAATTAGGTTTTTTTTTAAACTCAATAAAAAATTATTTTAACTGATTACAACACTAATGATCTTTAAATAAATACATAATTTATGTATACTATACTATCAACCATGATGTTAACTATTTTATTCATTTAATTAATGATCACTGTATAATAAATATTGGTTTACTTTCACTAGTAAAACATAGTAAAGTACTAAATTATTCAAGTTAATAATTCAGCCACTGCTGATTTAAATATCACAACAGGTAAAAATATATATAGGGAATTGATACTATGATATAATTAACATAAAATAGTACAAGTATACAATTTTACATATCTAAAAATTAGATTACAATTTTATAATGTTCCATAGAACATACGAGTCTAAATGAACTGGTTAATATTCTCAAATAATCCCGAGTCAAGCCTCTATCAATTTACTGTTGGAAGGGGATTAAGAATATTATCTGAGTGCTTTTCCACACCAACCATGGACCATTGATCACTTACACAATATCCCAGTAAGAAAATATCCCTTCCTTCATAGATGGGCAGATAGTGATAGTGAAAAAATTAATAAAGTCAATTAGAAATATGTGTGCTGTAAGATAACTATCACATGCGACATACCATAAATAAATATTTTATAACATGAAATCATGAAATATATGTAAACTAAATCAAATAGATGAATTGACAATGTTCAAACCATAAACATTACTTTGGCCAAAAATTTTAATATAGTTTTCTAGATCTCAAGATTAGTTAAATTCACACACACAACTCATTTGAATAATCTTAATCTATCTATTAGTGACACTAAGTAAGTACGTGAATTATATTACACCTACTTATTTAATGCCACTAATATCAGATAATCATAATGATGATAAAATCCATATATTTCAAATATATAGATTTCTATTAAGAATGCCACAACATATTCAAATACAATGAAATCATATAATATCGTATAATACATCACATGCCTCTTAATGGTATAAATCAACTAACTAACATTAAATATAACCTTTTATATAAAACTAGCTGAATTATTTAACATATGCACAACAATAATGATGAATTAATGATTCATTAAAATAATGATCTACTATTTAACAATATAACTTCCAATTATGTTAAATTATTCATAAAGTACTATACAAGTACCTATAGAATTTTTGTTTCCTAATTAGTCACATAACAATCTAATAATATATCACAAGATCCTTATAATTCCTTATGAAATAAATAGGTCTTTCTACATTATAAATCACCAACCATAACTATTTCCACTTGGATTTACACCTTTTGAGGAGATGGAAAAGCTCTCCTCATCCAAGTGGCACAATAAAATCACCTCTAGGCTTGTGGGTAGCCCAAGGAATGAGGTGAATCTCTAGATAGGGATAATTACCTTGATGTACCACTTTGGATCACAAATACAACTAAAATTAGAGGTGAAAATGGAGGGAGATAACTAAAAATAAACTATTTTAATAGAAGTGATACACCAAATAGATTGATGACTTCAAACCACATACATGTCACACTTAAAATCAAAGGACAAACTGAACATACACTTCTCCAATCTTCATCTTCTCACATCAATGTTACATTGTGAGGTTATGGATGAATATAAAAAGTTAAGAAGACTAGACAAGAGGCATATGAGGGTACTAATGAATAGGATAACTAATGAAATCTTAGACATTTCCTATAACAGTTCACATGCCCTGCAAGAAGAAACTTTCCAACTGCAAATAAATGATAAAATGAAATAACATGCTAATGAATCCATAGTCTTCAATTATGAAAAATAAAAAATAAAAAATGAGCAAAATAATAATATTCATGGAGGAGGTAAACATCATTAGTCTTATTTATCAAAAGGTATACATTTAAGCAGGGCTTCACCATACTCAGTCGGAGCATCCAATACAATGCTAAAATGGCTAGTTCTTATAGAACCTAAGAGAGAGAGGAGAAGAGAAAAGTCCAAGGGTCAATATGACACTTTTAAAGCTAATCCAAAGAGTTAATTATGTATGATAAGATTATATGGGATGAACCATGCAAGGCTAGGAAGTCTAAGTGTCAATCCAAGTCATCAAACCTCATGAAAGTGGCAAAAATTCCCCATTGTGGCTCAATAAAATTGCCTACATGATTAGCTATATTTGAATGCATTATAACTCATTGAGACTAGGTATGATTATTATAATTAAGTTTAATTAAATTATAAATTCCACTCTATGCATTGGTTATAGGCCTAGTCATTTGGAATCACTTGGAAAGGAGCAATCATTTACTGTCAAGAAAACCGCTCTTCCATGTACCCTACACACTTGACCTCAAAATTAGAATCACTTTCTCATTAAAATCCATACAAGGTAGTTAATAAAATGTGTCAAGACCCTACATGTATTATAATCATTAAGGACACCTTAAAGGGCCATCTAATTTAAGTTTTCACACTTCTCCTTAGCTTGTCCATTATGCCAGTTTTGACTGGCTGAGATGAAACAACTAGTTTGCACAATTAGAAGTTTTTATTTGGAATAAAATGAATAGAGGGAGTTATTAAAAATAATAATATCCACTCCAAACTTTATTTCATATCTTGAAACCTTTTGTATCCTGAAAAACACAATAAAATGTCAAAAATACCTTATTTTTCACCCCATCTATACAAGTCACTACAACTAATTTACATGTGAAGGAGATTTATTGAGTCCTATATGATTTTAAATATGTTTAATGATAAAATTGTGCCATTATATAATATTTATATCTCTATTTCTATCATCGGGTCTCTGTAAGGGTTTAACAAGGGTTTTAAGGTTTGTCTGACCTCTTAAGCTTCATTCATCAAAACTAGACATCTAACTTGCAAAAAAAATTAAAAAATATGGAATTAAAGACCCATTATAAAATACATAAAATCCATTGACACCCATGAGAATTATACAATAATATTTGAGCATCACAACTTGACCTATTGAGCTCCTTTCCTCATCTTGCACAAGTCTGAGTGAGTTTTCTAGTCAAAAGTGGTTCTTTTATGGTTTCTACTATAATGTAAATGCTTGAACACCTATATTGAGATCCGATAAACATTATCAAATGGTTTTTAATTTTAATCTCATGTAGAAATTGGAGGTGACCATATTTTTGGGGTCTATGCCAAAACCTTCCCTTTAAACTTGACTGCAACCTAGAGCTCAAAATGACCTTTGATGATTTTCTTTGCCTCTTGATAGCTCAAAATAAAATTTGATTATTTTATTTTCCTCCTTATAGCTCAAAAAATTATATAATTACCCCATATAATTTTTCCAATTCACTAAAATGTCAACTTAGATCTAGAATTGAGGATGACTTCTCATTTGGCTCCTAGGCCTTAAAGTGTTCCATAATCTTGCCTGTACTTTAGAGCACTTTAGACCTCCATATTATATATAAATATTATGTGAGGTTTTTAATATGTTATTTTAGATTTAATTAAACCTCTCCCACATTATTTAAGGGTCACTATATCTCCTAGTTCACCACTTCATCATTTTTCTCAAGATTATAGGGTTTATGCATAAGCGAAAATGCCCTTTATTTGAGACAAAATAGAGGGTAATTACCCTATTTGATCATAATAATTGAGTGGTTTAGGATATTAATAAAATCATAACTTTTTTTGTGCCAAGTTTTATCCCTTGGTAAGGTCTCTAGACCCTCCAACTTTCCCAAAAACCAAAATAAACCCTTATTAAGGTAGATTGTGTTTTTGATAGTCATAGACTAACTGTGTATTATTTGATTGAGATAATTTTTATATTTTATGTATATCATAATGATAAAATTATATTATTATAATTTTAATTAAGTTGTTTCACCCTCCATTTATCCCTCTAAACACTCACATATCTCCAAATGCTCTTATTTGCTCAAAACTGAGTGTGTCCTTATTGACTGTGACTGTGTTTTGCTTGAAAGCATCATACTTATAGATGAATTTCACACATTAAAAGGTTAATGGAGATTATAATAGTTTTTAAAAGGTTATAATATGGTTTATTTGTCATTATAATTCTCCCTTAACTCTCACATGCACTTGGAGTTCACCAAATTGAGTTTCCCTTGAATGATTGAGAAACCCTGCCTATAGGTCATGCCGGTAGGTCATTATTAGTCCATTTGAACCTTGTAAATGATGCTTCAAGAAAAAAATTAATAAATAAGTTAATTAATTAATTATTTAAACTTATTCATCACATTTAAACAATTACAACACATAAGAACCATCACCTCTCATACTCTCTACCAACACAGTCAGAAATAGTCAACTGAACAATAAGATACTGTAGGTGTCTATAATTAATTTAGGTTTTAGCTATGGTGTTTTTAAAACTTAGTTAAAGCTTTATATTTCACCTATTATAAATATAATTTTCATTTTGGATGAGATAAAAACATCATCACAACCTCCTATGCCAACTCTTTATCTGACCTAAATTGCATACACAAGTTTTTTGACTATATTGGCCTGTAGGAAGGTACTTGTAGATGTATGCATATGATATATGATTTGATTATTATGTTGAGAGGATTTTATTGAAACCTAAAAGTCACATAGTATAATATTTCTCCCTCATTCACTTGAATGGTAAAAAAAATCTCAAAAACTCTAATCTAGGATCATTGTTCTCATTCCCAGCTATAGATGTGCTTTCCATAGAGTTAAAACTCTATAGGTGTTTGTATATGGTATAAAATGTTGTATATTATCTCTTAAAATGAAATAAAATCATAATTTTATCTTCATAATAGAACCCTTAAATCATGGGATAAGATTTCAAACTATTCCTTTTGGGAAATAGTCTCTTTAGAGTTTCAAGGCCTATAGACTCCACTATCAAAAATTAGTGATGAGAGGTGCATATTCAAACTTCACCACCAAGAGAACAAAAGGACTAAAACACTTTATCATTTTTTAAATTTTATCCCCTATGTGAAAGCTACAATATATGCTCACTTGGGTGCATCAAAAGTTATTATAATCATATTTCAAGCCTTGAACCAAAAGTTTGGGTGCTCTATTTTACACCTTTAGGGATTTGATCTCTAACACAATCACCTCATTTATTTTAAGGTGACCTTCATTACTTATTTGTAAATATACCCTTAAAAATGAGTATATCATGATATTTCACCACATCAAGATAATTGAGAAGGTTCATCAGATGTTTCAAACTCTCCATATGACTTCTAAACTCTCTACTTTGGCCACTTGTAGGTGGTCATACAAATGTGCAGGCTAATAGTGGGGAAAATTATAGGTAGTGAACATGATATGCATGTTTATGACAACTTATAGGATTTATAATAATTTAAAAGTGTACTATTATCACTCTAAAATACTTATATACCATTAAAACTCCCATTTGACTCTGATGTCATCCTAAGAGGCTCCTGTAGATGAGCATGTTAATGGTAGAATTGTATGAGTTATTGTGTTGGCTGAAACTTTCATGGAGATTTATTTGGAGAATTAGGTTTAAAGGAGAAATAGGAATTAAGGTCACTTTATAAACATGTAAATTAACTTAAAACAACCCCTTGAATCCATTGATAAATCATGAATATCTCAAACATAGTGAAAAGAAGCTTGTCATCCCACATAAGACCAATTGTAAAACCAAGATGATTTTCTCATAAAATAAACTTAAAACTTGAAACTAATAATGAATATAATTTTATAAGAGATAAAAAATCCTCTAGAGTCCACCTCAGTAATTGGTTCATACAGAATTTCTCAAAATGAATCAAAACCTATAAGGTGCATGAAATAACTAGTAAAAATCATAGTCAACTTGTTAGAAATAGTTCATAACGAAAAATTGATAAATATTTTAAATATTAATACTATAATTAGGGTATATAATTATACTATCATCTCCCAAACTTATTTTTCCTGAAACCTCATGAGCTGTTTGTACTAAGCAAAAACTTGAAGGTCACTTCAGTGTGTCTAAAAAACTAAGAAATGAGTAGAATGGTTTTGGCCTTAAAATGGAAATTTTAGATGAAAAAAATTGTAATTTAGCATGGGGAAGATGAATAGGCATTTAATAATCATTTTCCACATGTCACACTTCCCAAGGAGGTCGTATAAGTGACAAATTCACCTTTTCCTTCAAGAAAACTACCTTTTTATGAATAACCTACCAATTTTTTATTAGTTTAAGTTAATTAAGACTTTTTAAGACATATTTAATGTAAAATAATCCTTTAAAACCTTCAAATTTTCCAATAAACCTATACAAATCATTAAATGCACCTTTTTGACCCCTAAAATGACTCAAACCGACATGTTGGCTAATGAAATTTATGACCAAGGCTAATATATCATTGAATAACATTAAATGGACTATGAAACACCCAATGAAAAGATATTATGTCCCCTAAAACATTTAATAAACTATTTTTTTACCTATTGGTACCCTAATTTGACCTAAAAGTCATATTTGGTCAATAAATTGGTGACGCATAAGGGTAGTATGCCTGCTATACTAGCTAGACTAGTAGTCTTATTAGTCCATTGGGCTTAGGATTCATCTAAAGTTTGAGAAAAATAATGAAACATTTTACCATTGACCATAATATTTACCAAAAAATGATAATTAATGACTAACTCAACCATACAATTCAAAGGACACACACAATAAAGAGAGCAAACACATATAACACACACATATGTGCTGAAAGCACTTAGGGGAATAAAAAAACAACTTATTAAATACAACTAAAAATCAATCATACCTATCTCTTGGATCAAAATAAAATTTTGAAACCTTCCTTGCTTCATTACATATTTAGTGAGGCATGTAGTCTTTTTTCCTTTAGCATTGATGTCTCCATCTTCTTCATGGTGTTTGCCAACTTCATTTGCATGATGTTCAAAGAAGACCAAGTAGCTCCATATAATTTGACCAGGGAAATGAACTCATTTTACATCTAAACAACCTTAACTTATTCATGTGGATCCTCAATTTCGACCTCATTCTCAATTCCCACATATCTCTCAAGAATATTGGGTCTCTTCTCAGTTGCAAGCTCTTCTAGCTCATCAAGGAGATTTACAAACTCTATCCAATCTTGATCATTTTCCATCATGGAATACTTCACCTTGTCATGTACCTGACCTTCAAGTTTTAAAATATCTTCAATCTCTTCAAATAACTTAATTTTCAATTGCCAATCATCCTTGTCAACAACTTCTTGTATACTAGCATCACCAAATGGCTTCAAGGCAACATGTTCTTGACCAACAGAAAGAACTTCCTCTTTATGTTTGGTTGAACACTTAATATCATGTTTGGACTCATCAACAAGCTTGTCATTAGGTATGTAATATTTTGGATAAGGATAATCTTTACACAACTTATCAAATTCCTTGAAAATGGCATTGAATCTCTGCCATAAATATTCTTCTTCATGGGTGCCATCTTCAAGAACTATTTCCTCTATCTTGGTCTCATGAGTCTCTCCTAGGACTGCCAACTCGTGAAGGATGACTTGAATTTCATTCTTGATAGTAAATTCCACTTCATGTTTGAGATGATCATCTACAACATTTTGATTAGCTGTAGATTCTTCTTCAAAGGATTTAAGATCCTCCATTTCTTTCTCTTTCATGGTAATGCCAAGACTAGGCATCTTGAAATCATGTGACCTAGCCCAATGAGGCTGCCAAGGAGGTAGGTTATCTTCAAGAAAGATTTATCTTTCTTTATAAAACAATTTATCCTCCTTAGGTTCCCATACCATGGGTCCATCAAGGCAAAGAGTGATAGGATGAGGACAAGATGAACTACTCAGTGGAGGTGGCACATAAAACTCAAAATCAAATTGAGGGTGAAGTGTAGGGGGTTCTTCATGGACACATAGAAACACTAGCTAGTGTAATGTCCTTTTGTTCACCAAGGGGAGTCCCTATGGTGATTTATTCCTCATAATCACTCATGAGAGCCTCTTTATCAGCCATGAATTGAATTTGTTCTTCCTTACTTACTTCTCTCAAGATAGGTTCCTCCTTGAGAAGGAATGATGTGAAAGGTTGATGGATAGGCTCATGGATTTGGGGTGAAGGAGATGGATTATGAGATGTAGTGGAAAGTGAAAGATTTGGATATGGAATGTGGGATGAAGGAGAAGGATTATGAATGGGTTTGGAAAAGAGGAAAGCACTAGTGAGCTCATATGGAAGTGAATTCTTAGGCTGATTAGGAGGAGTAACATCTACATGAGTAGGAGCTACATCTTTCCAATGGTAATTTTGTGTACAATCCATGAAAACATTTGGTTTCATATGACAAGACTTATAGGAATGCTCTTGAGGCTGATAGAAATCATAGTATGAATGATAGGTCTCATATTGAGGCTAATAGAGATGCATTTTTTGGTATCCATTATCATTTAATTGTCTAACAACATGGTGTCCATATGGAGAGGGAAATGAAGGGCTATATGGCTGCCATAAGTCATAGATTGATATCCATTTTGATAGGATTGTTGAGAGGTAAAATGTGGTTCATAGTGAGGTAGATTTTAGGATTGATATACTTCTTGA
The DNA here is from genome assembly GCA_037957365.1 of Torreya grandis. Classification (NCBI taxonomy): domain Eukaryota; kingdom Viridiplantae; phylum Streptophyta; class Pinopsida; order Cupressales; family Taxaceae; genus Torreya; species Torreya grandis. Next base: position 228,418 of record JARHVA010001786.1, read on the forward strand.
ATGGGCTGATTAAGGACTTGTTATTATTGATAGGAAATGAGACAAGCTTGAAAAGTCTTACCAACTTATGTAAGATAAATCTCAACATCAAATGCAGCCATGAAAAATTCTTTAGGAATCAAGGAAATAAGGAATGGATATCATCAATCTTCAAAAGGAATACGTAGGTTGCTTGACCAACTGATCTATCTTTGGAGTTACCATTGATGCTTTGATAGATGCCTCCAAAGGCTGATTGTTGAGAGACAACACCAAAAATATCTCAACTTTTTGGACCAAGAGTCCCACCCAGCATGCCAAAAATTATTTTCACTTGGTATTTCACCCTTTGAGGATATGGAAAATCTTTGCTCATCCAAGTGGCACAATGGAATCACCTCTAGGCTTGTGGGTAGCCCAAGGAATGAGGTGAATCTCTAGATAGGGATAGCTCCCTTGATGTACCACTTTGAATCACAACTATAACTAAAATTAGGGGTGAAAAGGGATGGATATAACTAAAAAAAATATTTTAAGGGAGGTGATACACTAAATAAATTGATTAATTTCAACCACATGCATGTTGTTGGTTGAATATTTTGTCGATCAACGTACTGATAAACAAAATAGGTCTGATCAGCCAAAGTAGGAAGATTAGTTGTCCAAATGTGTATGTTTACCACATCAGAAGGGGACTGATCTCTCCTCTCATCAAGGGGAGGTTCCCTATAGATAGGCTATATATATATATAATAATACTCAAGGGTAGGACAAACCATCCATCTCTCTTTCTTCAGAGATGATGTGTGCAGATCAAAGGAGAAACTCAAGGAAAATGATAGAAAACACTCCTCCTCTTTCAGAAGTACTATTTAGCAAGCCACAAGAGTACTCTTGGCAGTAATAGCAAAATGTAACAAAGGATGTAGTAACTAGCAAATCGAGATGCAGCACAAAGTCTCCACCTAAATTTCTCAAGAGTAAGATACGAAGGACAATGAGGGTACAAAGTCACCCCAAGGTCCTTTACACATAAATGAAAAGAAAACACACTAAAGGCAATTATGGGGGCATAAAGTCTCTCCACAGTTGACTCTTCAGGACACCTTTTTGACTATTGTCACTAATTTTGCTTGTTGAATTAAAGGAACATAAGATATATTGAAGAAAAAGACATAAAAATAGTTTCCTCAACAACAAAGATATTACAGCACAAAGTCTGAAAAACCATTTGCTTTCTTATTCCAATAACAAAATATGATAAACAAACTGAGCTCTAAGTCTCAGAAGTGTCTTTCAATTTGGGCAGAGTTTCCTTCTAATTGTCAAAAAAAAGATCCATTTACAATGAAAGAGAGTCCCTTATATAGCCTCTTCAAGGAGGACTCGGGAACAATAATACATCATGTTACATTGAAAATTGTTAAGAAGGTAGACTGGAACTTAGGGGCATCTACCCATTTGCTTTTCTCAATGCAGAGAAACAAGTCACGCTATTGAAAGTTTACATCTTTCAATGTCCACCTGGCGATCTGATCCTTCTTCATCGTTCCTCCCTTTTTGGTTATTTGAATCGGGTCTTAGATTCAATTCGATGCTTTATTCCTTAGTCACTTTCTGCTGGTCTTTAGCAATTGACACATGGCACATTCCGTTGCATTTAGTCACTCGTCCCTGGGTCCACCATGGTCTTTGCTCAAAATAGTGAAGCTAAGGGGAGAGACTACAGATATTGACACTTGGAGGCTTCTACCAAATTTCAAGAGGGACACATGAAAATATCTACCAATTCATAGAAACAAAGTTTAGTGAGGCTCGGACATCGATACTTTGCAGCATCCACAGGATTCTATCGGGCTTTTGTCTCAGTCCGTTTGTTTGCCTTGGTCACTTTATGCCACGAGAATTCCCTTCACAAGGGCACTTGTGTCTTTGACTCTTGGGGCACTCCTTTGAACTTTGTCGCTTGAACCAACTGTTGAACCAAGTTTTGGTTCAACGGTTCAAACTAAGCCTTGAACCGTTTGACGTTGAACCAAAGGATGAACCAAACATTGAACCTGCTACTTGAACCTGCTTTTGAACTTTTTTATTTGAACTAAGGCAAGGGCCAAAATAGTTTCACATGTTGTCCCAAAACTGAATGACATTTTTGGGGACCAACAGTTGGCTCTAGTTAGGGAACTTCTTTCTATTGTAAAAATAGTCGAAGGGAGTAGAATCCAAAATCTCCAGTTCCTTGAAGTGTGCCATTGGGCTATGGAGTCATGCTACCCAAAAAAAAAAGGCGATAGAAATGAAAATGAAAAGCACAAAATAGAACTAAAGACTATACAAATATACATATGTACAATTGAACTTATTTGATGCCTCAAGATTTGAAGCACTTCAAATGCCGCCCATTGTGAGATAATGATAATGGCGTCCCATCCTAATAAACTAGCAGGAAACCATTTTGTCCCTAGAATTGGTGACGGGTGAATGGAAATCTCCACCAAAAAACCAATTTTCTACGTCTTCCTCTTGGCTGTTTCTTCTTCTTGCCCCATATCAGGACGTGGTCTTCAAACTAAAAACCATAACTCCTTGCTCTCTTGGCAAAGAGTTCCTTTTGTTGACTTTGGAATACAGTAGTATGGTCCACCACCATAGCTTGCTGTTCTACTAGTCTAATCCAACACATGCTTTGATTGTCAGCATCAAACTCCTGACAAACCATTAGCTCAACATCTCCTTTGGTGTGAAGGAGTTTGATATCTTCATCTTGAGCAGTCTTTAATCTGAGTAACAGAGATCTGCATTTAGCTATGGAAGAATTGCTGCCATCAAATTCCAAGATCCAAGCATCATCAAAAGTTGATCTTCTATTATATTTCTCTTCATGGGAGATGGAAGATCCTTCTTGATTTGTACTGTGTCCTACCAATTTTTTTGATGCCTTGTTTGGATGAAATCCTAGATTGCCAGCTACAAGACTTTCATCAGCTAGGACATGAGCACCCTCTGTGGTCAAGAAGTAATTACCCCTGCCTGAAGGCTCAAATAGAATTTGAGTAGCAGGGGCTAATGTTTGGGTAACCACAATCTTTGCCTTAGACAGGTCCACCCCTGGTTCTCCACCAATGTTTAACTGCTCAGGATTGGCTTGCAGGGATTCAAACTTAGTCATTTAAATTTTGGATTCCTCGACATGATTAATCATGGCAAATGACTGAGATGGATTTGGAAGAGAGGATGGGAGTTCATCCTTTTGATCTTTGAGAGGGGGAGGATTGATCTATGAAGTTGAAGTAGATGGTGTAGAGATGTTTGATGTACTTACTTCTTTGGTAATCACCAAGTTCTTTGACTGAAAAGGAAGAGGGGTTCTCTGCTCAGCAATTGAAATTACTGGTTGGGGTTGCTCATCTGTCTTCTCTTTGTCAGCTTGATGTATTGACTAATTCTTAGACCTGGTGAATACGGTGTATGATCCTTTGACTAGTTCACCTTCACTTCTGGGTTCATCCTGGTAATTTAGGAAACCAATGTGGGAGTTGTTAGCTGATTCTTCTAGATCCTCCTTGAAGAGATCAACACCATTTTCTTTCTCTAACTCAGGTTGGAAATAGGAAACATGTTTTGTTTCCAAATATCTAACTGTTGAGTTGGTTGGAGGTGCTTCAAGGGCAAGGTTCCTCTGTGGGGGAGGAAGACGATTTGGTTACCCTTGACTTCTGGTAGCATTGCCTTGATATGGCTAATTAGGGAATGTCATCCTTGGTGCATTTATATACAGAGGAGCAGAAGACATACCTTGTGCCATTTGCCTTTTCAAGGCTAGAAATTTATTTGCTAGCTTTTGTACCATTGGGTTAGTGGTGACTTTGGGTGAGTATTCAAAAGATGAAGAGGGTTTAACTCTGTTAGGATCTCTCCTTATCTTTCCTACCAAGATAAGGTCATCTTCTAGCTCTGTAGCCAAGTCTTGAGCAGTCTCAAGATCTATATGTCTAGCCCATCTCAATAGAAAACTCACTTCAGGCAGTTGTGAGTTGATAAAGAAACACATGAGATCCAAAGGTGTCGATTGGGTGATCATGGGAATCCTGTGCCTCAACTTGTTGAACCTAGCAATGAAGTCCCTCATAGGTTCATGGGGCTCCTTCTTCATCTGCGTGAGCTGGGCCAGCAAGGCATGCGTATCTTTTGCAGGCTTGAACCTGGCTTCAAACTTGGCTTTGAGTGTATCCCAGTCAGTCATTGATCCAGCTTGCAGATGGTAGAACCAGTCTGCAGCAGTGCCTTGTAGTGTCTCCATGAAAAGTCTAACTGCCATGTCTTTGAATTCCACCCCTATCACACCACAGGCTATGGTAGATTTTGCAATGTGTTCATCAGGGTGGACTCTTCCATCACCAAAGAATTTGGGGAAATTCTTCCTTGAACTGAGTGCTAGCTCATGCAGAGGTGGAGTTAGATTAAGTGGGCCAAATGAGTTACCCCAGGGGCCTCGAACTGCCATGATCAGATTATGAACAATAGGGATAACACATCTGAGTGGAGTTGCCAAATTATAGGACAAAAATGGAAAAGAAACTAGCCTTGCTTCAGCTTAAATCTTGTGGCTTCAAACTGTGCTTTCTTTCCCAATAGCTCTGGTTTTATAGACCATATAATATAATGGAGATGGATGAAAATGGTAAGACTATAAATGGATAATGGGTAAGACCCAAACGAGAGTCACCAAAATCTATAATGGATAAGGTGATAATGATAATGGGTAAGACACAGGCGATGTTTCAATCTAAAACTTGAGGTTTCAAATTGCATAAAATTACTGTGTCCCCAGCGGAGTCGCCAAAAACTGTTGGTTGAATATTTTGTCGATCAGTGTACTGATAAAAAAAATAGGTCTAATCAACCAAAGTAGGAAGATTAGTCATCCAAATGTGTAGGTTTACCACATCAGAAGGGGATTGATCTCTCCTCTCATCAAGGGGAGGTTCCCTATAGATAGGATATATATATATATATATATATAAACAGAAAATAATACTCAAGGGTAGGACAAACCATCCATCTCTCTTTATTCAGAGATGATGTGTGCGGATCAAAGGATAAAATCAAGGAAAATGACAGAAAGCACTCCTTTTATTTCAAAAGTACTATTCAGCAAGCCACAAGAGTACTCCTAGGAGTAACAACAAAATGTAACAAAGGATGTAGTAACCAGCAAATCGAGATGCATCACAAAGTCTCCACCTAAATTTCTCAAGAGTAAGATACAAAGGACAATGAGGGAAAAAATTTTCCCCAAGGTCCTTTACACAGAAATGAAAAGAAAACACACTAAAGGCAATTATGGGGGTGCAAAGTCTCTCCACAGTTGACTCTTCAGGACACCTTTTTGACTGCTATCATTAATTTTGCTTGTTGAATTAAAGGAACAGAAGATATATTGAAGAAAAATCCATAAGAATAGTTTCCTCAACAACAAAGATATTACATCACAAAGTCTAAAAAACCATTTGCTTTCTTATTCCAATAACAAAATATGATAAACAAACTGAGCTCAAAGTCTCAGAATTGTCTTTCAATTTGGGCAGAGTTTCCTTCTAATTATAAAAAAAAAGATCCATTTACAATGAAAGAGAGTCCCTTATATAGCCTCTTCAAAGAGAACTCAAGAACAATAATACATCATGTTGCGTTGAAAAATGTTAAGAAGGCAGGCTGGAACTTAGGGGCATCTACCCATTTGCTTTTCTCAATACAGAGAAACAAGTCACGCTATTGAAAGTTTACATCTTTCAATGTCCACCTGGAAATCTGATCCTTCTTCATCATTCCTCCTTTTTTGGTTATTTGAATTGGGTCCTAGATTCAATTCGATGCTCTGTTCCTTAGTCACTTTCTACTGGTCTTTAGCAATTGACGCGTTGCACATTCTGTTGAATTTAGTCACTCATCCCCAGGTCCACCATGGTCTTTACTCAAAACAGTGAATCTAAGGGAAAAGACTGTGGATATTCAAACTTGGAGGCTTCTACCAAATTTCAAGAGGGACACATGGAAATATCTACCAATTCATAGAAACAAAGTTTAGTGAGGCTTGGCCATCGATACGTGGCAGCATCCACGGGATTCTATCAGGCTTTTGTTTCAGTCCATTTGTTTGCCTTGGTCACTTTTTGCCACAGGAATTCCCTTCGCAAGGGCACTTGTGTCTTTGACTCTTGGGGCACTCCTTTGAACTTTGTCTCTTGAACCAATTGCTGAACCAAGTTTTGGTTCAACGGTTCAAACGAAGCCTTGAACCGTTTGACGTTGAACCAAAGGATGAACCAAATGTTGAACCTGCTGCTTGAACCCGCTTTTGAACATTTTTGTTTGAACCAAGACAAGGTCCAAAATAGATTCATATGTTGTCCCAAAATTGAGTGACATTTTTGGGAACCAACACATGTCACACTTGAAATCAAAGGACAAACTAAACATACACTTCTCAAATCTTCATCTTCTCACATCAATATTACATTGTGAGGTTATGGATGAATATGAAAAGTTAGGAGGACTACACAAGAGGCCTATGAGGGAAATACTGAATAGAATAACTCACTAAATCTTATACATTTCCTATAACACTTCGCATGCCTTGTAAGAAGAAATTTTCCAACTGCAAATAGATGATAGAATGAAATAACATGCTAAGGAATCCATAGTCTTCACTTAAGAAAAATACAAAATTCCAAATTAAAACACTAATAAAATTAATGGAAAAGGTAAAAATTATTATTATTATTATTATTATTGATCAAAATGTATACATTTGATCAGGGCTTTGCCATACTCATGTGGAGCATTCAATAGAATGCCAAAATGGCTAGTTCTTATAGAACTTGAGAAAGAGAGGAGAAGAGAGAAGTCCAAGGGTCAAAAGAAAAATTGTAAAGCTTATAAAAGGAGTTAATTATGAATTATAAGAGGATAGGGGATGAACCATTCAAGGTCAAGAAGTCCAAGTGTCAATCCAAGTCATCAAACCTCATGAAAAGTGGCAATAAACTCTCATTCTAGCTCAAAAAAATTGCTTGCATGATTATCTCTATTTGAATGACTTATAACAAATTAATACTAGGTATAATGATTGGAATTAAGTGTAATGACATAATAAATTCCCCTCCATACATTGGTTGTAGGCTTGGTCATCTAGAATCACTTAGAAAGGAGCAATCATCATCTACTATCAATAAAACTGCTCTTCCATGCACCCTGCACACTTGGCCTCAAAATTAGCATTATTTTATCATGAAAATACTTAAAATACAGTGAATGACATGTGTAAATATCCTCCATGGACTTATAATCATTAAATAAACCTTAAAGGGCCATCTACTTGAAGTTTTCACACTTCTCCCTAGCTTGTCCATTATGCCAATTTTGACTAGCTGAGATGAAGCAGTTGGTTTACAAACTTATAAGTTTTTATTTGAAATAAAATGATAATAAGTATTTATTAAAAGTCCTAATATACCATCCAAACTTTATTTCATCTCTTTAAAGCTCTTATAGCCTGTAAAACACAAAAAATGATAAAAAATACCTTATTTTTCACCCAATCCATACAAATCCATAAAACCAATTTGTATGGGAGGGATATTAATTGAGTCCTATAAAAGGTCCAATATGTTTCATGAGAAAAATATTCCATTAGATCAGATTCATATCTCCATTTCTATCATCAAGTCTCTACAAGGGTTTAACAAGGGTTTTAAGGCTTGTCTGAACTCTTAAGCTTTGTTCATAAAAACTAGATGTCCAAATTACAAAAAAATAAAAAAAAATGGACTTAAATACCCTTTATAACATCCATAAACTCCCTTGGAATCCATGTAAAACCTATAAGAACATATGAGCATCACAACTTGGCCTATCGAGCTCCTTTCCTCATCTTGCACAAGTTTGAGTGAGTTTTCTAGTCAAAAGTGGCTCTTTTATGGTTTCTCCTACAAGGTAAAAGATTTAAGACCTATTTTTAGACCCCATGAACATTATCAAATGGTTTTTAATGATCACCTCATGCAGAAAGTGGAGGTGACCATCCATTTGGGGTTTATGCCAAAACCTTCCCTTTAAACCTGACTGCAACCTAGAGCTCAAAATAAACTTTGACGATCTTTTTTACCTCCAGATAGCTCAAAAAATTATATAATTCCCCCATATAAATTTTATAGTTCACTAAAAGGTCAAATTATATCTATAATTGAGGATGACTTCTTATTTGGCTCCTAGGCCTTAAAGTGTTCCATAAGCTTGGTTGTACTTTAGAGCATTTTATACATCCTTGTTAGATACCCATCTTCTATGAGGTGTTTAATATGTTATTTTATATGTAATTAAACCTATCCCACCTTATTTAAGGGTCCATATATCTCCTATTTCACCACTTCATCATTTTTCCCAAGATTTTAGGGTTTATGCATAAAGGGAAGTACCCTTTATCTGAGACAAAACATAGGGAACTTCCCCTATTTTATCATACTAATTAAGATATTGAGGAGATTTATAAACTAATTAAATGTTTTTTACCAATTTTTATCCCTTGCTAAGGTCTCTAGACCCTCCAACTTTCCCAAAAACTAAAATAAACCCTTATTAAGGTAGACTATGTTTTTGACAGTCATAGACTAATTGTGTATTGTTTGGTTGAGCTCCTTTTTTGTTTGATGTATATCCTGATGATCCAATGAGATTATTAGAATTATAATTAAGGTGTTTCACCTTATATTTATCCCTTCAAACTCTCACATATCTCTAAATGCTCCTATCTCTTCAAAATTGAGTGTGTCCTTATTGACTATGACTATGTTTTGCTTGAAAGGATCATACCTATAGATGACTTTCACACATTAAAAGGTTTATGGAGATTGTTGTTCCCCAAAAATATCACTCATTTTTGGGACAACATTTGAACTATTTTGGTCCTACAGACCAAAATTGTCTCTTCCCTTTTCAAAATTTGTCCTGGGCATTCAAATTCCTCATTTTTCAAGCTTCTCAGAAATCTACAGACTTTGCAGGCTTAAATCTACGGAATCAGCAGGAAGAGAAAATATATAGACTCTACAGGAAGAGAGAATCTACGGACTCTATAGGCCAAGTTCAATGGGCTTCACAGGTTGATTTCTACAGACTTGATTTTCACGGACTCTACAGGCAGGTCCATTTCTACAGGTTTAAAGGTTTCTGTAGGCGGGTTCAACCAAAAGAATCATTTTCTAACACTTGGTCATTTTTAGGATTGGTTCAGTGCCTTGGTTCAATCAAAAATCTCCATTGTCAAGCATCTAAGCAAAGAAGGCTTGAACCGTTGAACCATTAAACCACTTTAGTTCAAAGGTTCAACAAGTTCAAAGTTCAAAAGGTTCAATGCTTTTTATTCGATGGTGGGTTCAATGAAAGGAACGGTTCAATGACTTGGTTAAACCAAGCGGTTCAATGCTTTGTTTCACTCAGGTGGTTCATTTGATTTGTTTCAATGCTTTGGTTCATCCTTTGGTTCAATCAAATGGTTCGTCAGTCAGTTCAAGGCTTCGTTTGAACCGTTGAACCAAAACTTGGTTCATCGGCTTGGTTCAATGTTTGGTTCAACCAAGCAGTTTATTGCCTTGGTTCAACGAAGTGGTTCAATGGAGCGGTTCATCGACTTGGTTCAATGGAGCAATTCAATGTTTGGTTCAATCAAACAGTTCAACAGCTTGGTTCAACTAAGCGGTTCACTCAGATGGTTTAAAGGAGCAGTTCAAATGCAAAAGTTCAAAGAGCCTCCCAAAGGACAAAGTGCCCTTGCAGAGGGCACTTGGATGACAAAAGTACCCTTCAAAAGGGTCATTTTCAAAAAAGCCTCAAAATGTAAATTCTTTTGGATTTTTGTTTAAGTCAGCCGAAAAAGTATAAGGCCTAATTACTTCGGACAAAAAGTCTGAAAGAATTTGGAGAAGCTATGGGCAGAAAGCCCGAAGAAATAACCAAGGAAAATAGACAATTTTTTTGTGGACTTTTTGTCTATGGGAATTTCTGTAGACTTTTTGTCTACGGGAAATGTCTGCAGAGAAAGCCCAAGGAAAGCCTGCAAAAGACTTCTAAGGAAAAGGCTACCGAAGGACCCCGAAGGGCAGGTGCCCTTGCGGGGGACTCTTAGCTGCCAAATTGAAGGACATTTCCCCAAAGTCGAAGGGTCACCTTCCCTTTGAGAATATATAAAATGAGAAATCTGAAGGAAGAATCTAGTGACCCGCCATAATAAAAAAGCCTGAAGATAATCTGAAGACTGCCCGAAGGGCAGATACCTTTGTGAGAGGCTCTTCTCGACCCAAGGTAGATCATTTCTTAAGGCCTGAAAGGGTAGGTTATTTCTGGGAAGGTGCCAAATAGAAAAGTCAAAGAAAGACCAAGGGATGGTGCACTTGAAGATGTCAAATTCAAGACAGTGAACTAGCCATTAAAAACATAGTGACAAGTGCACGAACGTCAATTTTAAAGCTCATAAAATAGCCATTGATCCTTTGAATCTACAGACCCAAATGCATTCATAGGCTTTAAAGCCAAGACCAGCAAAAAGTGAGGAAGGAACAAAATAGCAAATTGAATCCAGGACTTGATTCAATTAACCAGAAAAGGAGGAATGATGAAGGTAGGATCAGATCGCCAGGTGGACATTGAAAGTTGCAAACTTTTAATAGCCTGACTTGTTTCTCTGTATTGATAAAATCAAATGGGTAAATGCCCCTAAGTTCTAACCTATCTTCTTAACAGATTCCAATGCAACATGATGCGTTATTGTTCTTGAGTCCTTCTTGAAGAGGCTATATAAGGGACTCTCTTTCATTGTAAATATATCTCTTTTTGACAATCAGAATGAAACTCTGCCCAAATTGAAAGGCACTTTTGAGACTTTGAGCTCAGTTTGTTGATCATATTTTGTTATTGGAATAAGAAAGCAAGTGATTTTTTAGACTTTGTGATATGATATCTTTGTTGTTGGGAAAATTATTCTTATGTCTTTTTCCTTAATATATCTTCTATTCCTTTAATTCAACAAGCAGAATTAGTGACAACAGTCAGGAAGGTATCCTAAAGAGTCAAGTGTGGAGAGACTTTGTGCCCCCATAATTTCCTTTAGTGTGTTTTCTTTTCATTTCTATGTAAAGGACCTTGGGACAACTTTGTGCCCTAATTGTCCTTCATATCTTACTCTTGAGCAATCCAGGTGGAGACTTTGTGCTGCATCTCGATTTGCTAGTTATTACATCCTTTGCTACATTTTGTTGTTACTACCAGGAGTATTCTTGTGGTTTGTTGAATAGTAATTCTAAAAGAAGAGGAGTGCTGTCTGTCATTATCCTTGAGTTTTTCCTTTGATTTTCACACATCATCTCTGAAGAAAGAGAGATGGATGGTTTGTCCTACCCTTGAGTATTATTTTCTATATATATATATATATATATATATATATATATAGCATACCTATAGGGAACCTCCCCTTGATGAGAGGAGAGATCAGTCCCCTTCTAATGTGGTAAACCTACACATTTGGATGACTAATCTTCCTACTTTAGCTGATCAGACCTATTTTGTTTATCAGTACGTTGATCGACAAAATATTCAACCAACAATTTTTGGCAACTCTGCTAGGGATATAAAATCCATTATCCATTTATAATCTATCCATTCACCTCCACACTAACTGGGAAAGAATGCACAGTTTAAAGCCTCAAGCTTTAACTAAAGCAAGGTCAATTCTTTTCCCATTTTTGTTTCACAATCTGGCAGATTCAAGGTATACACGAAGCCAAAGGGCTAAAGGGATTGTTGACCCTGTATTTGAGTTGGTACAACAAAGTGATTTTGATTTGTTTCCTTCACCATATCATCTCCAACGAACCAAGAGCTTTCTTCCTACTAAAGTTAGATCTCCATTACCAGATGAAGTATCTACTTCTATTGTTGATAAAGCTTTACCAATAATTACCTCTCTGAGATTTGTTATTCATCCTTTTCATAATCTTAAAATGGCAGTTCAAGGCCCCTTGGGGTAATGCTTTTGGTCCTCTCAATCTTACTCCACCTCTATATGAGCTTCCATGCAGTTCAAGGAAGAATTTACCCAAATTCTATGGTGATGGGAAAGTTCATCCTGATGAGCACATTGTGGCCTTCAGCATAGCTTGTGGAGTAATCGGAGCAGAATTTGAAGATGTAGCAGTCAGGCTTTTTGTGGAGACACTACAAGGTGTTGCTATAGATTGGTTTTATCATCTACAGGCTCAGTCAGTGACTGATTGGAATACTATCAAAGATAAGTTTGAAGCCAGATTCAAATCTATAGAAGATGCACATGCACTTCTGGCTCAAATTACACAAATAAAGAAAGAGCCTTATGAGCCCATGAGAGACTTCATAGCCAAATTTGACAAACTAAGGAATAAAATCCCTGTAATAGCTTGACCTATAATTGAGAATCTCAAATGTTTTCTTATTAATTCTTAGTTACCTGAAGTAAGTTTCCTTTTGAGATGTGCTGATCAAATATATCTTGCTGCAGCTCAACATTTGGCCATGGAGGTAGAAGATGATTTCATCTTAGTAGGGAAGATAAGAAGAGATCCAAATAGAAATAGAGCTTCATCATCTTCTGAATATTCATCTACAAGCACCATAGATCTAATGGTGTAGAAATTGGCAAATGTATTACTTGCTCTCAAAAATCAAATGGCTCAAGGAATGTCTTTTGCTCCATACAGAAGGACATTCCCAAATCAGTCATATCAAGGCAATGTTGCTAGGAATCAAGGGCAATAGAATCACCTTCCTCCCCCACAAGAAAAACTTGCCCTGGAAGCTCCTCCAACCAATTCAGCAATGGGATATCTTGAAGCAAAATCAGAGTTCTCTTTTCAGCCTAAATTGAATCAAGAAAATGACGTTGATCTCCTTGAAGACAATCAAGAAGAATCAGCTAGCGACTCCCACATTGGTTTCTTGAACTACCAAGATGAACTCAAAAGCAAAGGAGAAGCTTTTGATGGATCATATGCAGTGTTTACCAGGTCCAAGAACCAATCAGTCTAGTAAACTGATAAAGAGAAGACAAAAGAACAACCGCAGCCAGTAGTCACAATTGCTAAGCGTGGAAGCATTCTGCCTTTTTAGTCAAAGGATTCGGTAATCACCCAAAAGACAAGTACATCAATTTCACCTTCCCCTTCTAACTCAAATTCACAAACCAGCCCACCTCCCATCCATCCTAAAACTCAAAAAGTTGAAGTACCTTTCTCTATACCTAGCTCAATTTAGTCATTTGACATAATTGATCATGTCAAAAAGACAAAAATACAAATGTCTAAGTTCGAATATTTGCAGTCCAATCCTGATCAACTGAATAAGTTGGTCCAATATGTCAAGAACCAAACCATCCCTGTAAGATAAACAGCTAAAAAGGTAACTCCTGATTCTCTAAAGAACACACTTATTCTAAATAATCTAGTAATTACTCCCCCAGCTGCTCCTGAAAAACTAGAACCTTTCTATGTTTCCCTGCTAATTAATGGTCACAAGCTAAGTAACTGTATTATAGACTCAGGTGCATCTGACAATGTCTTGCCTGCTAAAGTAGCTGAGTCTCTTGGTCTCACACTGACCAAGACATTTGGGAGATGTTTCTCCATGGAGAACAAGCAAGGACCATTGCTGGGGCAAATCAAAGATGCCCAATTTGCATTTGTAGCCTTTCCAGACAAGAGAATCAAGATGACTGTATTGGTGGCTGACGTCCCAATATCCTATGGAATTTTGCTTGGATGAAATTTTTGTAAGGACATGGGAGGAGAACTAAGCATGGATCTATCTGAGGCAAGGATCCCTATACAAGGCATAATGAAGAGGTTGCTTCCTGAAAAGGAAGCAAAATATGTGGTCATCCAGACATCAGCCCCTGAAGCTCAAATTATTTTGAATCCATAGGTATGGGTAACTATTTCTATCTATAGATGAAGTGCATGAAACATCTGATAAATTTCTTTAATGTGTCAACTTAGAAATCAGTTCAACTAGAATAGTAGAACTAGTACGCCGTAATACAGATGAAGAAAGATCCTCCATCTCTGATGAAGGAAAGTCTAAAAAAAAATTAGTATCAGATGAGATATGGAATTTGATGGTAGCTGTTCCTCTATCAGTTCAGGAGCTGAGATTGTGTTGATATCTCCTTAAGGAGATATGTTTTCTTCATCTTACAAATTATAGTTTAGCAACACTAACAATACAACTGAATACGAATCTCAGCTGCTTAGAATGAAGGCTGCCCAAGAAAAATGCATCAAGTTTCTTCATGCCAAAGGGGATGCTAAATTAGTGGCTTGTCAAGTAAAAAATCTTTACCAAACTAAGAATGAGAGATTACGCCACTATCACAACCTTGTTTGGGACCAAATTGAAAGCTTTGATGCTTTCAACATTTTTGCTATACCTAGAGAGTCTAATGACAAAGCTAATGCACTTGCTATTTCAGGAACTCTCTTAGTTCCTCATTCAAATTTCAAAGAAGACAAGTATACTATTGAGCTGGTCTATAGACCAAGTGTTCCTGACAATGTTGATTATTGGCAAGTATTCAATGATGACCATCAAATTATTGCCTTCCTGGAATGAAAAGACAATTTTGAACTATGTTTTGAAGGTAATAAATCTTAAAAAAATGAATCAGCCTTTGAATCAAGTTCAGATATAAATGAAGAGTTCTTACAGTTGAAAGGAAACAAAATTCCCAAAGGCTTGGTTTCTCTTGAGAAGCTGTTTGACAAGCATGATAGATTTATCAAACAACAACAAATAGACTCAAGTTTTTCTCAGGGATTCGATCTAGTAAATTTAACCACTAAAGAAAATCCCAAGATGGTTAACATTGGTAAGTGCTGCACCCTTGAAGAAAGATTAAAGTTTACCTCTTTACTTCGTCGATACATGGATGTCTTAGCATATTCTTATGAAGACCTGAAGTCTCTCAGACCTGATGAAATCTCCCATGACATTCCTCTCAAGGCTGACTCAATGCCCTACAAGCAAAAATCCAGATAATATAATCTAAAAATATCAGGTACTATTCTGTCTAAGATACAAAAAATGTTAAATGCTAGAATCATCTTCCCAATCCATCATTCCACATGGATTGCAAACATAGTGCCTATAAGGAAGAAGAATGGCAAAATTCATATTTATGTAGATTTTAGGAATCTGAATCAAGCTTCTTTGAAGGATAATTATTCTTTGCCAATTATGGATCAAGTGCTTCAAATAGTGACAGGTTTAGAGATGTTATCAATGGTGGATGGCTTCTCAAGATATAATCAAGTTGAAGTTGGTGAAGCAGACCAACACAAGACTGCATTCACCACACCTTGGGGTACATTTGCATATAAAAGAATGCCTTTTGATTTAGAAAATGCTGGTGCTACCTTTCAGAGAGCAATGGATCTAGCTTTCAAAAATGAGATTGGTAAATTTATAGTGGTATACCTTGATGACTTGACTATCTTTTCAAAGCATTGATCTGATCATGTACGCCACTTACAACAAGTGTTGGAGCGCTACCGCCATAATGGTATTTCCTTAAATCCTAAAAAGTCTATTTTTGGAGTAATAGAAGGGAAACTCCTTGGACACATTGTGTCAAAAGAAAGCATAAAGATTGACTCAGATAGAGTCAAGTCTATTCAAGAACTTAATTTGCGTATAAGTAAGAATGTTGTTCATTCTTTCTTCAGAAAGGTGAATTTCTTACGAAGATTCATCCCCAAATTTGCTGAGAAGACTAGACACATTGTGAACATGATGAAAGGGAAGGCCATATTTAGCTGGAATAAAGAAGGTAAATCAACATTTTAAGATATCAAGACTGCCATTGCTCACGCTCCTACCTTGGTTTGTCCAGATTACAACAAATTTTTTATCATATATAGCTATGCATCTGAACACACACTTTCAGCAATTGTTGTTCAATAGGACAAGGAAGGTATGGAATCTCCTATCTCTTTCATGAGTTTCCCTCTCAAAACCCATGAGATGAAGTATTCAAGTGTAGAGAGTCATGCTTATGCATTGGTAAAAGCAGTCAAATATTTTTGCTTTTCTATTCTGAATTCACACACTACTACCTTAGTTCCTGACACTACAGTCAAGTCTATATTAACTCAGCAAGAGTTTGGCACAAAAAAAGGTAATTAAATTGTAAAGATCTAAGAGTTTTATCTAGACATCAAGCTGACAAAGCTGGTCAGGGGTAAAGGCCTATGCCAATTAATTGCTGACAATAAGCTAGAAGACACACAACATGAAGAAACTAAAGTGGAAGAGACTCCAATAGTCTTTTTTGTCTCCACTACCAATGAGTGGTATTCAAGTATCAATTATTTCCTTACTTATGGTGAATGTCTTGCTCATTTGTCTTACAAAGAAAGGAGGACTATCAAGTTGAAAGCTGCCAATTTTGTCCTTTGGGACAATGGCTTGTACAAGAGAAGCATAGATGGAGTATTCCTTCACTGTGTAGATAAAGAGCAACAAAGCCAGCTTTTGAAATCTTTCCACAATCTGGCCTGTGGAGGACATTTTTCTTCTCTTGTGACTACTCACAAGATTCTATGAGCCAGGTATTACTGGCTAACTCTTTTCCAAGATGCACATAAGTGGGTGAGAAAATGTGAACTCTGTCAGCAATTTATTGGAAGACCCAAATTAGCTGCTATGCCTCTCAAGCTGATGATCATAGAAGAACCTTTCCAGCAATGGGGGATTGATTTTATTGGGACAATAAACCCATTTTCAAGTTTTGGACATGATTATGTCCTTATAGCAACTGATTATTTCACCAAGTGGATAGAAATAATCCCAACTAAGCATGCTACTTCAGAAGTCGTATTCAACTTCCTCAAAGAGAATATCATTTCCAAGTTTGGAGTTCTAATCAAAATTGTTACTGATAATGCATTTTGTTTCACCTCTCAAGAGACTACACAATTCTGTTTCCATTATGGAATTATACTCTCTCACTCTTCTGATTATTTTCCACAAGGGAATGGACAAGCGAAATCTAGCAATAAAAACCTGGTAACTATCATCAAGAAGTTAGCAGATGACAATCAAAGGACATGGCACAAAGCATTGGTTTATGCTCTATAGGTAGACATAATCACACTTAAGAGGGCAATTGGTATGCCTCCTTTTCAACTTCTTTATGGTATCAATGCTGAGATACCAATCACCTTAGAATTGCAGCCTTGCAATTGGCAAAGGCAATTGAAGATCAGACATATGAAAGCTCTCTTGATAAAAGAATCATGTGCTTGAATGAGCTGGAGGAATAGAGAACCATGGTGGTGGATAGAATTACTGCTCATCAAAGTCTGGTAAAGAAACTCTTTGACCAGAAGGCCAAAAATCATGATTTTCAGATTAGAGATCAAGTTTTGCTGTGGGACAAAAGGAGAGAACCAAAGGGGATGCATGGAAAGTTTGACTCTCTTTGGAGAGGCCCATTTATAATTCATCAACACATTGGTGAAAATAGCTTTCTATTGAAATATCAAGATGGCACACTCTTTTCTCTACCTCACAATGGGCAGCATCTGAAACACTTCAACTCTTGAAGTATCAGATTATTGCATCTGTATATATGTATATTTGTATAGTTTTTAATTTTGTTTTGTTTTGTTTGTTTTCATTTTTGATGCCTTCCATTTTTGGGTAGCATGACTCCATAACCCAATGGTACACATGAAGACACTAGAGATTCTGGATTCTAATCCTTTCAATTCTTTTTGCAATTGATAGAAATTCCCCAACTAGAGCCAGCTATTATTCCTCAAAAATATCACTCATTTTTAGGACAACATTTGAACTATTTTGGTCCTACAGACCAAAATTGTCTCTTCTCTTTTCAAAATTTGTCTTGGGCATTCAAATTCCTCATTTTTCAAGCTTCTCAAAAATCTACGGACTCTGCAGGCTTAAATTTACAGACTCAGCAGGAAGAGAAAATCTATGAACTCTACAAGAAGAGAGAATCTACAGACTCTGCAGGCCAAGCTCAATGGGATTTATAGGTTGATTTCTATAGACTTGATTTGTACAGACTCTGCAGGTAGGTTTATTTCTACAAGTTCAAAGGCTTGAGTAGGCGAGTTCAACCAAAAGAATCAGTTTCTAACACTTGGTCATTTTCAAGATTGGTTCAATGCCTTGGTTCAATAAAAAATCTCCATTAGCAAGCATCTAAGCAAAGAAAGATTGAACTGTTGAACCATTGAACCACTTTGGTTCAAAGGTTCAACGAGTTTAAATTTTAAAAGTTTCAATGCTTTTGGTTCAACAGTGGGTTCAATCAAGGAAACGGTTCAATGACTTGGTTCAACCAAGCGGTTCAACACTTTATTTCACTCAGGTGGTTCATCCACTTTGTTTCAATGCTTTGGTTCAGTCAATTGGTTCGTCAATCGGTTCAAGGCTTCATTTGAACCGTTGAACGAAAACTTGATTCATTGGCTTGGTTCAACATTTGGTTCAACCAAGCGGTTCATTGCCTTGGTTCAACAAAGTGGTTCAACAGAGCAGTTCATCGACTTTATTCAATGGAGCGGTTCAATGTTTGGTTCAATCAAATGGTTCAACAGCTTGGTTCAACCAAGCAGTTCACTCAAATGGTTTAAAGGAGCAGTTCAAATGCAAAAGTTTAAAGAGCCTCCCAAAGGACAAATTGCCCTTGTGAAGGGCACTTAGATGACAAACGTACCCTTTGAAAGGGTCATTTTCAAAAAAGCCTCAAAAGGTAAATTATCTTAGATTTCTGTTTAAGTTAGCCAAAAAAGTCTAAGGCATAATTCCTTCAGACTTTTGTTCGAAGGAATTCCTTTGGACAAAAAGTCTGAAAGAATTCGGAGAAGCTGCAAGCAGAAAGCCTGAAGAAATAACCAAGGCAAACAGATGAAACAATTTTTGTAGACTTTTTGTCCGTGGGAAATTTTTGTGGACTTTTTGTCTGTGGGAAATGTCCATGGACTTTTTGTCCGCGGGAATTTGTTCGCGGAGAAAGCCTGAGGAAAGCCCGTGGAAGATTTCTAAGGAAAAGGCTGCTAAAGGACCCCAAAGGGTAGATTCCCTTGTGGGGGACTCTTAGCTACCAAATTGAAGGACATTTACCTGAAGCCAAAGGGTCACCTTCCCTTTGATAAGATATAAGATGAGAAATCTGAAGGAAGAATCTAGTGACCTGCAAGAATAAAGAAGCTCAAAGGCCATCTGAAGACCACCCAAAGGGTAGATAACTTTGCGGGAGGCTCTTCTCAACCCAAGGTAGATAATTTCTTAAGGCTCGAAAGGGTAGGTTCTTTCTGGGAAAGTGCCAAATAGAAAAGCTGAAGAAAGACTAAGGGATGGCGCGCTCAAAGACGTCAAATTCAAGACAGTGAATTAGCTATTGAAAACATAGTGATGGGTGCATGAACGCCAATTTTAAAGCTCATAAAATAGCCCTTGATCCTTTGAATCTATAGACCCAAATACATTCATAGGCTTTAAGGCCAAGACTAGTAGAAAGTGAGGAAGGAACATAACAACAAATTGAATTTAGGACCTGATTTAATTAACCAGAAAAGGAGGAATGATGAAGGTAGGATTAGATCACCAGGTGGATATTGAAAGTTGCAAACTTTCATTAGCGTGACTTCTTTCTCTGCATTGATAAAATCAAATGGGTAAATGGCCCTAAGTTCTAGCCTGTCTTCTTAACAGATTCCAATGCAACATGATGTGTTACTATTCCCGAGTCCTTCTTGAAGAGGCTATATAAGGGACTCTCTTCTATTGTAAATATATCTCTTTTTGACAATTAGAATGAAACTCTACCCAAATTGAAAGGCACTTTTGAGACTTTGAGCTCAATTTGTTGATCATATTTTGTTATTGGAATAAGAAAGCAAGTGATTTTTTAAATTTTGTGCTGTGATATCTTTGTTGTTGGGGAAATTGTTCTTATGTCTTTTTATTTGATATATCTTCTGTTCCTTTAATTCAATAATCAGAATTAGTGACAACAGTCAGGAAGGTGTCCTGAAGAGTTAAGTGTGGAGAGACTTTGTGCCCCCATAATTGCCTTTAGTGTGTTTTATTTTCATTTCTATGTAAAGGACCTTGGGATGACTTTGTGCCCTCATTATCCTTTGTATCTTACTCTTAAGCAATCTAGGTAGAGACTTTGTGCTGCATCTCGATTTGATGGTTATTACATCCTTTGCTACATTTTGCTATTACTACCAGGAGTATTCTTGTGGTTTGTTGAATAGTATTTTTGAAACAAGAGGAGTGCTGTCTGTCATTTCCCTTGAGTTTTTCCTTTGATTTGTACACATCATCTCTGATGAAAGACAGATGGATGGTTTGTCCTACCCTTGAGTATTATTATATATATATATATATATATATATATATATATATATATATATATATGTATAGCATACCTATAGGGAACCTCCCCTTGATGAGAGGAGAGATCAATCCCCTTCTGATGTGGTAAACCTACACATTTGGATGACTAATCTTCCTACTTTGGCTGATCAGACCTATTTTGTTTATCAGTATGCTGATCGACAAAATATTCAACCAACAAAGATGATCATAGTTTCAAAAAGGTGTTTATAGGGTTGATTTTTCATTTTAATTCTCCCTTAATTCTCACCTGCACTTGGAGTTCACCAAATTGAGTTTCCCTTGAATGACTAGAAACCCTACTTGTAGGTCATTATTAGTCCATTTGAACCTTGGAAATGATGCTTCAAGACCCCAAATAAATAAATAAGTTCATTAAGTAATTATTAAAAATTATGAATCAAATTTAAACAATGCTAACACACAATAACTATCACCTCTCATACTCTCTGCCAACACAATAAAAAATAGTCAACTGAACAATGAGATCTTGTAGGTGTCTATAATTAGTTTAGGTTTTGGCTATGGTGTTTGTAAACCATCCTTAAATCATGATATTTCACATATTATAACTATATTTTTCATGTTTTATGAGCTAAAAAAATCATCACAGCCTCTTATTCCAACTCACTATCTGATTTAAATTACATACATAGGTTTTTTGACTGTATTGTATTATAGGAAGGTACCTGTAGATATATAAATATGATCTAGGATTTGCTTATGATGTTAGAGGATTTTATTGAAACCTCAAAGCCAAATAGTATTTTATTTCTCCCTCATTCACTTTAATGTTAAAAAAACTCTCAAAAACTCGAATCTAGGATCATTATTCTCATTCCTAGCTGTAAGTGTGCTTTCCATGGAGTTAAAACCCTGTAGGTGTTTGTCTAGGGTCTAAAATGTTGTATATGATCTCTTAAAATGAAATTAAATCATAATGTTTTATTAATCATAGAACCCTCCAATCTTGGGACAACATTTCAAACTATTACTCTTGGAAAGAGTCTCTTTAGAGTTTTAAGTCCTGTAGACTTCAATGTCAAAAATCAGTGATGAGAGGTGCATATTCAAACTTCACCACCTA